>JAPDSC010070503.1:29368-94271 GCA_026290005.1 Latrodectus geometricus
AAAAAGCTATATTCACTTGAAAAGATTTAGAAAATTATCGAAAAACTAAATGAATACATTACATATGTGTCACAATAAGCGTTCCCAGAGCCAACAGTCAGATTGAAAGAATTGTTATCACAGTACTTGTAAAACAGTCAATAGCTGATCATAAAAGGTTTCTGGATGTCCTATGAATCATCAATAGTACTGTTAACAGATCTACCAAATTTAAACCCTTTGAGTTTATGACAGGTACAAAAATGAGAACAAAGTAGACAAAAGAAATCCTTGACGAATTCTTAACTCCACAATCCAAAAGAGATAAACCAATTGAGAAGAGGTCAAAGCAAATATTAAAGTGCAAGAGGAGAGAACCAACAATGATTTAATCGACATTGTAGAACTGCTCCACTCAAGTCAATGATTTAGAAGTCCTAAAAAGATATCAGTTAGGAGAAAGTGAAAAGGGAAGACCAAAGCAATTAGGGCCTTACAGAAAGGCCAAAGTAAAGTCACATGAGTGATATGATACAGTGAAAGTATAATGAAAGTAGGATTTCATGAAGGACATATTGCAACTTTTACTACAGTTAATTACTTGAAGCTGTAGTCTCATAATTACAATTTGACAACATTCAATTCCAAATTTTTGTGTTCCCTCAATATATTTTTTTTATTTTGATCATAAGTATAATTCATTTTTAATTGTTTTCTTTAACCTTTTATGTTTTAATATTTAGGGATCCTCCCATATCAATAGTCAAACAATGTGGGAATCAAGTCTAAGTCCTTTTATAGATGACACAATATATATCTGTCTAGGTAAATTAATAGCTGTTAAGAATTCAAGGAGAATGTGCAAATAAATGATTACAAAGAAAGAAAATATGTGATAGTTACAAAATTAAATCTATGATAATCTGTAGGAGTGATTGCTGGGTATACTCCAGGAATCCTACTTATAGGAAATAATTCAACTATAAAAAAATAATAAAATTCGTGGCATTTTAAGAGATAATGTAAAAAAAGATTTTATTTCATCTTAAGATTAAAATAAATGTAACTCATTTCAAAGTAATATTTTATAGAATGCTATTAAAAATTTCTACCATGAGTTTCTTGCACTTTTGGTTTAAAATCATTACTAAGAGGGCATGGGACTGGTGGATCAGGTGGATTTTGATGATCAGGTATTCCAGAGTTTTCAGAAAGTGGCACATTATTTTCTTTTGGAGGTTCATGGATAACAGTTGCAGGAGGTTGCACATGGTTGGTCGGGATAACAGTAGCAGGAGGTTGCCCATGATTGGTTGGGATAACAGTTGTAAGAGGTTGTCCATGATTGGTCGGGATAACAGTTGCAGGCGGTTGCCCATGATTGGTTTGACTATGATTTGAAGAATTATGATTGCTGTTAGGACCATTTATTAAGCCCTATGAAAACAAAAAGTAAACAATTTAAACAACTAAAATCACTTGCTATAAAATTTTAAAATTAGAATATATATATTAGAATTGTATTAAAATCAAATATTCTTCTGTATGATAAAATATATAATTTTGGAGAGCAGCAACACATTACAATATCTGAACATAAATTTTTACTAATATCTTTAATTTTCATTTTTTATAAATGTGGTGAAATTAAGTATAATTAACTAAACAAATTTTATAACAAATGAAATTATTCCTGATATAAATTCTATTTATTTATATGTCAATGAATTATAAGAAATATTTAGAAATTTTTTGTAAAATACTTTAAAATTTAAAACGAAAAGTTAAATTATATTTGAATTTATTAATTTTAGATAATTATTTGCTCAAAAATCATCTTCATTGCTTACAATGCATTATAGAAGTATATATTTGTATACTGTAAAAACTAAATCATTTAGATGATTTGTATAAGCCATAAAAAGTCATTGAGGAGATATACATGCAATTTCAAAATAATAAAAATGTATTATAAAAATACTTGTATTAATACTTAGTAATATTGGCTCAGATTTACTGTATGGTCACCCTTGGTGCAATTTCCACATTTGGTGATAAATAACATTTTCTGGCAACCCATTTTTTCGCACAGGCAATATATTTCAAAATTCTATTTTATTTTTTAGATCTTGCTTGTGCAAAATGGCGAGATTTTTGGTGGAATTTTGAAATAGTCAACAAGTGTGACCGTAAATTTTTAACATAATATTCATTACTCAGAATGAATACATTTTCTTATGACACTATTCTTAAATATTTTTATCTTAAAATATATGTTATATTTGAGAAGCATAATTGTATGTTTCCTATATTTCAAAAGAAAAGTTTGTATACATAACATACATACCAAAAATTTACAAGTTGTGACCTATTACCTATGATTTTTCTCAGTTTAAATAATACATTTCCTAGTATGAAAATTTATAAAAAATATATCACATTAATAACAGCTTGCAAATGTTGGAATCCCAAAATAACTATGAAAAAAGCTTGACATAAGAGTCAATCTCAGAATAATGATGGGCGATGGGGTGCAAGGCAAAGGCTTAATTGATCAACAACCGCAAGTTGATAGACTACTGTTGTCTGATTGATGAGTCAGAGAAGGGTGTCAAAGTTAAAAATCAAAAGACTTTTATGTATTCAAACTTTAATTTCACCACTCCAGATATTCTAGATAAAGTCAAAATAAATAGACCAAATTAAAGACTGATTAGAATCAAGATTCAGTTTTCGGAGACAAGTTGTATGATTGTAATGTTTTGGAGTTTTGTGAAAATAGACCAATTTTTGGACATATTAATTATTTCTATATATTTTTTCTTTCATTTTAATTGTCACTATATTTAATTAAAAAATATTCATTTAACTCCCCTAGTTTACTAATCTTCACAAGTAGAAATAATTTAAAACTTGCACTGAAATTATTTACTGGTAGCTATAGTGACTACAAAAAACAATTTATGTTTATCCCATTTCTAACTCACAGAGGAAAAGTTCAAATTTTCTTATTTTAAACAGGCAAAATTTGCATTTTGTTAGTTTTAATGAATTTAAAGCTTTTAGCCATTAAATATATATTTTACAGAAATATTTACTTTTTTAGTATTGACATGAACCAATAAGCCAATTATTGGAAGCTTTGTCCTCTATTGGAGAAAGCAAATGTCCTGTTATCAATACCCACAGTTAGGCAAACTGCCAAAGAGTTGTAATTAGAAGCAGAGATATAATTATTAAGAGTTTATTGCAGCAAAAGAAATCCTAGCAATTGGTTTAAGTATTTCCTTTAATTAATAGAAACTGATAAATTAAGAATTCATATCTATAATTAGATATAAATAAAAATATTAAGTTTAGTTTATTGACAACAAACAAAATAATTACATAATATAAATTAAGTATGGAACAACTTTGATATACCCCCCAAAAATTAAGTGCCAAATCTGGCACTCCCTACGGACTTTTTAGGGTTTCTGTTTCTTATTTTGGTGTTGCCAATTTAGGTTTTTTCAGCTTTTAGGTTTTTGCTGTTGTCAAATTTAGTATTTTCTTGTATTTTGTACCATTTTTTTAGTTTTTTTAAAAAATTTTTTTATTATTATTAATTATTTGTATTTAGCAAGAATCCATCTTGGCGGAAAAAAAAGGCACCAAAAACAGGTATTTTGCTTAGCGAGAAGAAAAAGTTGCCAAATTTCCAATTTGGGGGGTATATCAAAGTAGCTCCTTAAGTTTAAAATTTGATAAGAGATAAAAATAATTCAGTTAAATAATTTATTGCACAACAAACAAAAATAAATAAACTATAATATCATGCTATTACACATTAATCAAAACTATCAGACACCAGAATTGTATGAACATGCCACCAACTTTTCTGATTCTCTGAATCTATTGTTTTTAAGCACCTATGATAAACTGGTATGCAAATATAACTAACAGCAGTTAAATACAACAAATTAATAATTTGATTAGAATACAGCAGTACCAGATCAGCAAAATAGTAAAGATCTAATTGCAATTAGCAATGCAAAAGTAGGATAGCAGTATGAGAAAAGCAAAGAAAAGGATTTTAAAGAAAATAATGCAAGTATTTTAAATGAATGATAAACATGGTGATAAGAAAAATTATACAGACCAGTACTAAACTAAGAACTTAAAAGCACTACAAATACAAATTTAGTTTGTACTGCAGTAACACAATAATAATGACAAGGTAGGCAGGTTTCAAAATTAATTTTTATTCTCATTAATTGGAAGCAGATGACTTAGCTGCACATTACATGTTTTGTATTAAGTATTTAGTTTTTCATCTATGAACAATCATCACCTGTCTAATTTTAGCGATGGTGTTACATATAAATGTTTCTTAAAATTTATAAATCTTTTATTTAGTCAACTGATGTATAATTATCTTAAATCACTACAAGTTTTTAATACAGCAGAAGTCCATTAGTCTGGCATCCAACAATCCCGAATGCCCTATAGTCCGGCATCGCTCCGAAAAATTGTAAAAATTTTGGTTTTCTCCAACAGTGTGTCTTTAAAGCAAATAAAAACGCTCTAGAGCTATTCGGAAGTTTTCGGGGTAGTTTGAGATCATCCGGAAGCGCTTGGTATTGTTCGGAAACAATTAGCGGCTGGCTAGTCTCAGCTGTCACAACAAATTCAGGTGCAGTGCAGCTCCATTAATCAGACTGACGAGGAAGAAAACCAATCAAGACGCTCTGACCAAAGTTTTGGATGTCATTAAAAGTGCTAACAATCCCATGAAAAACCTGCCTGAAGATGAGGTAGAGGAGTGGCTTCTAATCAACAAGAATGAGCCTGTTGAACTAGAACTAACCAATGATGACATTATCAACATTGTAGTAAACCCTCAGCCTACTCAAAATCTTGAAGAAAGTAACTCAGATGTCAAAACGGAAGGAAAAAAATCAGCTGAGTAGAAGTTGCAGAATCACTAAATAAGTTTCTCTTTTGCTGAGGCTAGTACTAGCTACAGTGCTTCAGAAATTATTGATTTCCATATCATTAGAAATAAATTTTATACTAAAAGCCAAAAGTCAAGAAAACTATAAGACATACGTGACTTTTTAAAATCTAAGCGAAATATGTTTTACAGTATTTGTGCATACATTATATAAAATGTAAACTAAACTTTGTTGTATGTATTTTATTGTATTTGTAGTTTAATTATTAACCTAATTGTTCTTATACTCGTAATTAACACCCGATAGACCGGAATTTTTGATAGTCCGTCACTGAGCCGGTCCCGAACGTGCCGGATTATCGGACTTCTGCTGTATCTCATTTTTAGAGTTTTACAGCATTTTAAGACTTCATTCTCCAGCTCTTTGTGTTTCCCTGATAATGTTAGAATGTAGAAACATGAAAATAACTAAATATCAAGTCACAATAAAAGGAATGCCATCTGAGGTTATAAAGGAGTGATATTTAATTTCACATGGTCAGTTATGCATTCCAATCATGGCAATTTTGTTAGTCATTATTTTATCATCCTCTACAATAAAGAGATTGAAGTTTAAAATCAGACGTTAAAGACATTATTTACACCCATAACACAATAGTCAATAACGGAATCTTTTTACACACACCTGAGCTGAGCCAGTTTTTGATTCGCATTTGTGCTTGACAATAGTCAGTTTGACAGTATTGCCATAAAATGGAAAAATCTTTAGAGTCACATTTTCAACACTGTAAATAATTTTTTTTTTTGTTTCTTTGAATTTCTGAAACCTGCTAACTTCATTTACAAATAAAGTCTAAATATATATAATTATATTTTATATTCTTTATCATATATATCATGACATTTTTTTATGAATTTAGCTGACATGAATGGGAAAAATTAAGGGAAAGCATGTAAAATATAGATACATACTTAATAGATGAAAAATGAGTAAATGTTATAAGAGTAAATTTTGGAACATGAATTAGGAATTAAATAATTAGTTGCACATGAATAAAATATTAACCAAACCTTAACATGCAAATTAAAGGCCTCGAGACTAAAAGTTTTCCATATAATATTATACAAGGATTAAAATTTCCAAATACAATTTTGCTAAAACCTCTGAATACATGAAACTTAACAAATATTAAGTTTTTAAACTAAGTCACACAGTTATTTCCTTTTTAGAGATAAAAATAATGTCGTAAATAACATAGTCATACTGAAGTTATTAACATGAAAGTGGAAGATCAATATAGTAATAATACATAAAACTGAAAGCAAACACGAAGTACCTGTTCAGCAGCCTCTGTTAGAGGTGTATGTGTATTTGCTACAACCCATGCTTCAGCAAAACTTTCCATAACGGAGTGAAAATCCATTTTAGAAGTCATTACAGCAAATTTCATGTGTACGAACTTCGCATCGTCTTCCTCTTCATGAATAGGTAGTATACATTGCCATCATAACCAACAGAAACATACATTGCAAGAAAAAAATATTTACAGAGAATTCTTTAAAAAGAAATGTTATTTTAATGCTACATTAACCAATAAATATTTCACACATGAAAATTTACAAATGTTGAATGTATACGATTTCTAATTAACATAATGGTCGTGAATTTTCATTTAACAATAAAAATTAAAACTTTAAAATTTATTAATCAATAACAAAAAAATTTGTTGCCATTTTTGTTTAATGAAAAAGTATAAGAGACTCTTGATAATTTCTATTTATTTAACCATTTGTAATTTAATTAAATTTGAAATAAATATTTAATTTGATACAAATGGATGATTATAAATTTCAAAATTCATTTATTTCAAGTATTAAAAATGCATATTTTAATAATATTTCAAGAGTTGGCAATTGATTTTTTACAGTTTCTTTTTCTGTCGAATCTGTGTTGAAGATTAGTCCAATCAGCTGTTCATTCCGACGTTTGCTTATTTCGAAACTAATTATTCATTAACATGTTTCCCACCAAAATTAATTTATCATTAGTTTTATTTGTAATTTATTTAAACTATACTCTAGGATATGAAATCAATGAAAAGGTACATTTATTTATAATTATAGGATAATTTTCAGTTTTTCGTACCGGTATATCAAAATTATTTCATGCATTAAAGATGTTTGAAAATTACCATAAATATATCCTTCATCATATTGTTATCAAATGTTCTATTCTCTAATTTTCATCTAGCAATTATATTTGATAAATTATCGGTTCAATTCAAATGAGATCTTGTGTTCAAAAAGTCATTGTTAAGTGACAAGCAAATGGAATCCATTTGTTTAAAAATAATAAATTAAAAAAAAAACTCCTGTAGATTCAGTGTAGATTGGGGTATTCCTTGGTTTCGTGAAAAATTTGGCAATAAATATTGGTGATAAAATTTGTTTTCTGATAACCATGATATTTTCAGTTCTTTAACATAGTTTTAGAATTGACATTTTGGTGCCTATCTTGGCTTAAAAAAATAACTGAAAAAGTAAAGGATATACTAAAGTAAATTTTACTTAAACCAGTTGAACTGAATACTTGTGATATTAAAATGGAAACATCATATTTAAAATTGTAGATATCAATGTTGTATGAATTAAAAAATAATCTATATATTCTTTAATTTTTACATATCTAATAACTTGTTGTAATTTAGAAACTTTTCTTGTTTCCTTAAATGAATTGCCTGCTGACTGATTTGAATTACCCTTTAATTCAAAGATTCTATCATACAAAGTTTCAATTATTTCCTTTGATTGTAAAGGGTCGGAATCTATATTAAACTGCTAGTCTTATGATCATAAGGCTATGAGTTCAGTGGGGATTCAGCAATCATCCTTATTTGTCTGCCTTTATTAAGACAGCTTAAATATTAATAGAACACTTAGAAATTTTTTAATAAATCACCCCTATGTATATATATATATAAAATTGATTATCACAAATGTTGAAAAACAACATTAATATGATAATACAATAGTTTAGTTATGCTTTTCAAAGTAAGCTTATTAAATTCTAATCGTAGCTTTTTAGAGTCAATTTTTGTATTTAATATTTTTAATTTGAAGGGCCTATTTTTTATTGTATCTAAAAAGTACTAACTAGTTATGGCATTTTGAAAAGCTAACAATTTGACTTAGGTTAGTCATAAATCAGTGTGTCCAATTGTTTTAAGTTTTATTCATGCTGTAGATCAATGTAATTGAGAAGGACTAATAGTACAGTTGTTAAAAGTATTAGTATAACTAAATTTTAATTTTAGATTTTTTAAATTTAATGAAAAAAAAGTATAATGATTGATGATTAATTATTTAAGATCTAATTTTATTGTAGTAGAAAATAATATTTATTAAATAAATTATGATTTGGATGATATTTTTCTTTTATAAATCAATTCTGTTAATAGATATAATTAAAAAAAATACATTTTCCATTATTTTTAAGTTTAGTAATATAACAATTGTGTAATAAATTTTTTTCAACTGTTGTTTTTTTGATAATTGTTTAAATTTTTAGTCTCTAAATGTCAATTATTATTCTGTAATAATTGACATTTAGAGACTAGGAAAATATTTTCAAAGAATGATTTTATGTCAGACTAAATGCTTCATAGTTTCTATTGTGTTTTTAATTAGAAACTATGAAGCATTCTACTATGAACTATGACGTGTGTTTTTTCAGTGATTTATACTAAATATCTGATTTGTTGATAGCTTAGTAGTTTCTGAACATGAGCAATATTTCCCCGTTGTGTGTGTTTACCCCCATGTGCAGGGGTGGTAAAATATATAGAAAAAAATTAGAGATGCTGATATGATATAGATGGATGAGGGTAGATTAAATGTATAGCCTACAATGCAGAGGCTGTTAACACATTTATAATGATAGCACAGATATAGGCTGAAATTTACTGTACAGTCACTATTGGCGTGATTTTTCCATATTTGGCAATAAATAAAATTTTATGCCAACACATCCCATTCCGACTAATCGCATATGAGGAATTCTGACCAATTCCAACCTTGCTTGTGCAAAATGCAAGATTTTTGGTAACTTTTTGAAAAAGTCGCAATAGTGACTGTACAATAAATTTCGGCCTAGATATATTAAATAAATCAGATATATATTAAATAAAGTATTGTTTTCTAATATATTCAGTCTGATAGCCCTTTCTGTAGTCAATCATATTACATCTTGATTTCCAAGTTAAAAGTTTCCTTAAGACAGGCTGATATTGTTCCACTCCTTCTTCACATTTTTTTGGAATCCTTTTATTCTTTTTTAGAATCCTTCATTGGGATGCTGCTTATAAAGAACTTGTTTTAAAAGTCCTAATGTGCAGTAATTCATGGGTGAAATGTCAAGGGATTTGAGTGGGATGCATTTAAAAAGAGAAGCTTCAATTCTGGTTTCATTTTATCAAAAAATAGAGCAGTAAATTTAGAGACATGTGGCTTAGAATCTTATCCTGATAGAATTTCACACAGAATATTCAGATAAATTTATTCTTTGAAAGTAGATGTTAAAACATACTTCTGATATTAACAAGAATTAATTTTGACATTTTTTTCTGCTTTCCTTATTTAAAATTTTATGTTACATAGCTTATCTAGAATTATCTATACTTACCCTTAGAAACATGTTTTGCTGATATGTTTCAATGTTAAGCAATGAACATCATGCTTTTTTGCTTTAATTAACTTTAAATCAGGAAATCATTAATTATTCAGAAGAATAAAATGACTGAAAAGTTTACAACAAAATAATATCCTCATACGTAAAAAGGTATTATATTGTTCACTATAGGAAAGCTCTTTCAGATAAAGTTTTTGAAACATTTTAAAATGTTATGCTACTTCATTTGCAGATTTTAAAGAAAAATATTTGATTATAGTATAAATGGACTTCAATACACTTATAAAGATTAGGTATATATCACTCAGATAAATGTGACTATCATGAGATATATTTTTCAGCATTATGATTTAAAATATGCAGATCCTGTATGTTTTCAGTGGATTCCACTGCATGTTGGGGTGTATGGCAATGAGATAGCAGCTGTACTCACCAAGAATGTTGTGATCTTCCAACGAACAATTGAAATGAACTTACTCCCTTGAAAATCCACTCCTTAAACAGTCAGCAATTACTCTCTCTATGGCATCTTCCACTGGTTCATCACTAGTATGCCGCAAAATGTCCTGCTCTGTCCCTATCATGCAGTGGCCCCAGGCCTCTTCAAATTGCCATGATGAGGTATAGAAGTGGCTATCTAAAATGTTTAAAATTCTTGATTGGAGAGAAGACTTTCTCTCCTTGTTCCTGTTTCTTCCTTGCCAGTCCTGCCCACCTTCTTCATTGTCTTGGCATCTGTGGGATGGGCAAGATCTGGCTCTTCGGGCCCTATTGAACCTGGTGTTGGCTTTCCTACATCAGGGGTATAAATAACAACAGCAAGTATGCAGAAGTATATTAATACTCCAAAATGAGAGTAGTGATAAAAAGTTTCTGCATAACTTGTAATTTCAGCCTGACATAATTCATGTAATATATTTATGAAAACAAAAATGAAATTATGTTAGTTATTAAACATCCATCTTTATATTTTTGAAGAATTTAATAATTAAATTTAATACTGAATAAATATTTAATTCAGTATTGACCTACAAAAAACTTGTTTTTGCAATTTTTCATAAAATTATTTATTGACTGATGTTATATTAAATATATTAGGTAAAACCATTGACTTTTTCAACAATATAGTATAATATTGGTGGTTTTCTGAGTGAATATCATATAATGTGCAAAGATGTTTAATATGCAAATTAAACTTAAAAGCATTTTCCAATGTAATACTAGTTAGAATAAAGTGTATCAATTTCAAGCTAGTAAGAGTTCTTAATAAAATAGAATTTCCACAATTATTAGAGAAAACTGAGTAAAAATATTCTGAGGTTTTGGCAAAATAATATTCAATTGCTCTGTTATGACCATGCTATGTCAGGGGAAAAAATTTTATATTAATAATTATAAATTTATAATAAAATAAAATAATAATTTTTAGAGGATTTTAAAAATGAGGACAAATAAAAAAATATTTAGTTTAGATGTTA
This sequence comes from Latrodectus geometricus, assembly GCA_026290005.1. Classification (NCBI taxonomy): domain Eukaryota; kingdom Metazoa; phylum Arthropoda; class Arachnida; order Araneae; family Theridiidae; genus Latrodectus; species Latrodectus geometricus. The sequence continues at coordinate 40,449 of JAPDSC010070503.1, forward strand.
AGTTTTCCATTAAAAATATTTGTTTCTGAATTCTTAATATCCATCTTTCTCTCAGACATTTTAAGTGATACCACTAATTCAATGACCTACAAGTTTATTGTTACAAAAGTCATAAATAAAATTTGACTCTCTGGCAACCATTTCTGATTTTCTTTTCAGTGCAGAATTTGTTGCTTTAAAGTTTGATACCCAAACTTTAATAGTTTTCTTATCTGGGACAGTATAATGTTGTCCAAGTTTGAAATACCTGCTAAGTAGTAATCTCAGAAACACTATTGCGAATATACTCCTTGACAACAAACGCATAATGCTTATCACAACACTCCATTTCACATCTGAAAATGCCTTGTGTCCTGCTATTGATTGATGACCTCCTCCACTATCATATCTCCACTAGAACTTATAAAGTGCTCCCTCCAAGTATGGGGGGATCTTTTACCAAATCACATATATCTTTATAGCTTTTCAGCAAAAGAGGCAATCCTTATGTTAATATCAAAGCTATGTAGTGAATTATTTAATGTAATGTTAGCTATAAATGATCTAATCCAATCAGAATTATATCATCCTAGTTAAAACCTTATTGTTCATTTTAAGGACTTCTGAAAATAGATGAGAAAACTGTAATTATTAATTAAATTTTTTTTAAATGTTAGATAATAGTGTTATGCAAAAAACATTTCCTTTAAATTTAGATTAATCTTTTATGTACATGTTTTAGGTCATTTTATATGTAAATAAAGTTGGACCATATTTTAATCCACATGAAACCTACCATTATTATCAATTACCTGTTTGTAGACCTCAAAAAGTAAGTATTATACCTTACTTTTTATAATATGTTATGTATCTGATATTGAGAAATTTTGTTTATGTTTGTATCTTTTAGTTAGCATTTGACTGTGATTGTTAATTGCTTTTTTGAGAGTTTTTGATAAAATCTCTTTATTTGCCTTGTTGTATCACTATGGATATATGAACATGTCAAACTTATATACTGTATGCAAGTAGGATAAGATTTTTTTTATTGAATTTTCATGTAGAATAAAATTATGCAAATAGTAATTTACTAACAATTGATGATTATTTTGATCATTTTGAATGAATATTATGTGTATATTATAATCATCTTAATAACTATACACATACACAACCCTTTCAAATCATATTCTGTATGCTCAAAATGATGAGAAGATGAAAACAGGTAGTACAAGTAATGCATGTCTGGGACTTAAATTTTAAGTTCATGATAGTGTCGCTTATGGGTGAATGCTGTATTGATACACTTCACTGATACAGAAAGGTAACCCAATCCACAAGCTATTAGGCACTATGCTGATGGATGAATGGTATTAGAGTTATGATATTGTGAACACAAGTCCTTCGCGAATTAGGCAAATCTCATTGTATGTTTGCTTTCCTTTTGCACAGAGAAGCTATACAGGTGTTGACCATAAAACTCTTCCCAGTTTCCAGGTTAACTTAAAATTAAAAAAAGGACTTTAAAAATAAAAAAATAATAATAAATGACTGATTGCACCTTCATGTGGTAATCAACAATTGAAATAGTTTCAGAGGAGCAGAATAGTGAAAAAAAAGAGAGCATCAGCAATCATGTAGTTTGGGGAGGTGGAATTGCCATTTGGCCACACAGACCACAGTTAAGGAGTTGGAAGTTTTCACCAAAACTCAAAAGTGTAATTCAAGATACCGTAAAAAGCAAAGGGCAATTTATTAATTTATATAATAATGATTATTATTATATAAATTAATAAATTGTAATATTATAATTATATAATAAAGATTATGACTGTATAGGAGGTGGGAGAAACCAAGATCTGGGGTTCATCTGAGTAACATTACTAATTAGAAGCACAGAAAGTTTCATCTATCTGGACTTTTGTCCGGGCTGCTAAATGTGTTAAAACAGCCACTATGAAGGATAAATTTCTATTCACCAAATTTGTTAAGAAGGACCTCACCTCTGTACAGTTAGAAATCTTTACTGAGATAGATGAAATCCCCATGAGAAATTGCTGAAGCTTTTATGGCTCCAATTTAGCATCTGAAATATTTATCTTTGTATGTGATGACCTTGAAACCATAGAATGGATTAAAAGACTTTCATGATAACAAGTATATATTCAGGGTACAAGGTTTTAGTATTTTGGACTCTAGTGACCTTCACAAAAAGTGGTTTTTTAGACAAAAGACACATACTTAGAATACTGTTCCCTTTTGAAACAACTTAATAGATTTGATCTGGAATTGAAGTTTTACCAATAGTGCCCTCTGCAGAGATGCATTCGATTAGATAGATCTTTGAGATTGGTATGGAATCTGCAGATGCTATCAAAAAGGTAAATTATGTTGTCTATACAGGTTTGGACAGCGGATTTTTAAAATCTTTTGGGATCCAAATCCTAAGTAGATTAAAAAGGGATGGAAGAAGTACAATTCTTCCATCTTGACTTGACAACTTCCTTTTAAGTAAATAAATTTGCTTCTATTTTTAGAAAGGACGACTGTATTTTAATTTAGTTAATTAAGTTACCTTATATTGAAAAACTGAGGTTCTATTTTTAATACAACTCTACAGCCTAGCTCTTCTAGGTTTGAGAGCGAGTTAAAAAAAAAATGTATAAGAAATTCATTAAGTGACTTTCTTACTTGTTGTTACACAAAAGAGGTGCTCCCTCTTTGCTACTTTGCCACATGTAAGCATCAAAGTAACATGAATCAACCTTCATCATAGTTGATCAGCTTCAGTTATTCTTATAAGAAAATGATTAGAAGGGAGATTTACATTTCATTTATTCAAGAGCCATGGACCTACAACAGCTCTGTTTTAGGCCTAAAAGTTAATGATAATTTTCTAACCTTAATGTGGTTTTCCTGGGAATGAATTAACTGATCATCAATGATGAAAGCTGGATCATTGGCTAATTTTTTTTAAATCCTTAACCAATGCTAGGTACTTCAAAATAACTGATTAGAGGTTATGTTTTTAAACTCTTAGAGAAAACAACAATTAATGAATTGGTATAACACCAGGAATGAAAGACAAAAAGAGCTACTAAAGCTGAGTAGAAGCTGTTTAAGGATAACAGTGAGATTTCTTACTGGATCCTGCAACCTTAAGAGACATGTCACCATAATGGGAGTATTGCATGATTACATTTATAGGTGTTGTCAATATATGTCGGAAAATTTATATATTATGTGAATGTAAAACTTTTTCCACTTATAGATTTCATCTGGATCCTGGATCAGCATTTAATTGAACCTTGGATGCTGCACAATACCCTTGCTACTGGTCTATTTAAATAATGGATTTCTTTTTAGGGTATATTACAACATGGCTTTGGTTGCAGTGCTAGTTTATTTCCCAGCTCTGGAACCACCTTTCTCTAAGTTTAATAATAAGATTATCATGCTTATGAAACTTTCAAATAATAGCAGATGTATTTATAAAATTTGCTGAGCAATGTATATTTTTCAATATATTTTATTATTATTTTGATAATTTCTTTTAACATATACTTATCGCTAATGCTTATTAATCAATTTAACATTTCAAAATACTCGTTTTCTTGTAGATTGAGCACAAAAGTTTGACTTTAGGAGAAGTCTTAGAAGGTGACAGAATGGCTATTTCAATGTATAATATTTCATTTAAAGGTAAAATTGTTGACTTAGTTTTTCAATTTTGTTTATTTTATTAATATTAGTCAAATATAATTTATCAATTATTTATCATTTTGGTACTTTTTCCTTAGCTGGGCGCAAATGTCACCAAGCGAAGCAAATGACAAAACTGCAGAATAAAAGTCAAAAACGTTTAGCTATAAGCAAATATTAATGAATTGTAAACAAAACAATTTTACCCAGAAAGAATACTTATAATTATTGATTTTTCCATAATACTGTGATATCCTTGAGAGTTTGCTCAAATGGATCTTTGCTCTTCATTTCCACATTAGTTCAGCAAAATAAGACTCCAAAATAAGTTTCCTAATGTTTTGTATTTCTCCATTTAGTACTAAAGTCATTTGATTTTCTGAGTGTTTACACCAGTGTCAGTATCAACGAAATTGTACTTGTGATTGATTTTGAAATACTGTAAACCAGATTCTTCCATTTTAGTTGTGTAACAATCTTTCTAGAAATTGAAGTAGACGTTTGAGCCATCTTTGATGTGATTTGTTATTTTGTTTAACACTACTGGTAATGAACTATTTGGAACTTTAATTAGAAAGCATTGGTCTGTTTCATGGCAAATGCCACCAAATACCCTTTGTTGTGGAGAATTAGACCAACATTGTTCTTTCATTTTGTAAATAAGCTCTCGTATACCTAACTATTTTTTCAAAACCATTGATTTTTTTTTCTAATGTGCTGCTAATATTTCCATATAAACTTCTCTTAAATAATTGTTCCAATCTGCTACTGTATTATGTTTGATATCCAGTTGTTTTTCACATCATTTAACTGATGTCATCTCTTTGCTCCAGCTGTAAATAAATCTCAAAGATGTTAGAAAACTCATTCTGAACAATTTGAACCATCTACCATTGCAAATGTTATTCTTTATGTGGCTTGTTGAAGTATTGCACCATCAACATACTCCTTCACAAAAAGATATCTTCATTTCAGGATTCTGATTGCATGTTCCATTCGTTGCCAATATATTTTTCTCTTGAAGAAAAGAGACTGCATCTTCTTCCATTCTGTTTAAATATCAAAATTTCATAATTTTTTTTAAAATAAAAATTAGAGTGGAAAAAGAAAGGAAAATGTGCTGTGTGTTTTGAATGAATTCAGAGAATAGAACATGGCCCTAAATAAACATTCCCCTTATGTTGTAAGAAATATGTCAGAATTCTAAATTATTTGGTGAATTTTTGCTTGATGGAAAAGTATCTTCATTCCTGTTATTTTAAGTCTAAAAATCGATTGTATGATATTGTCTTATTTGTAAAATTATGCAGACAAATGTGTATTCTATGATAAAAACATAATAAGTTTGTTTTTTAAGTTCTGTTAATTCTAAAGGCAATAAAAAATTGAACAAAAGTTGCATGTGACGTATTATAATAATGAATTAATAAACGTAAACTTAAGTAATGTTAACTAAAATTTTATTTTCTTTATTATGTTTATAATTTTTGTAGATTTTTTGAGGTACAAATCTCAAAACAAATTTAATTTTACTTGTGTATAACCAAGATTTATATATAAAATATGAGTTATAAATACTTATGGAACTTTATGTACAGTTATTAAATGCTCTTTTTCTGAATGAAATACTGAAATAATTAGGCCACATTGAATAAATTATTGTCTATCTTATTTTGTGTATTTTTTATTTATTTATTTTTGTAAGATGCACCTGTTAAGGCAGATAATTCTTTACACCATTAATCTAGTGTTGTTTACTGAAATTAAGTAAGTTTACCTATAAAGTTGGAATGTTCGTTTGTTATTAAAATCATCAAATATTGATCACATTAAGTTAAAGTGCAATATTTCCTTCTCTTTATAGATTTGTTTCCAGCTTCAGATAGATATATTGATCAAATTTTAAGGTTATAGAGCATCATTAATTTAAATTTATTTTGAGAAGATTATTGGTTTCATTTCTTCTAAAAAATCAGAGCACCCTGAAATAGAATGTCTGATGATAAAATCTTAATTTGGCATTTAATCCTTGAAAGCCCTATTTCAAAGTTTAAATGCCAAAATAAAAGTTTTGTATTATATTTTCTACTTTTGTGAGTTTCTAATCTGGATCCTGGGCATTTTATTGACAGTGACTTCTCTTTATGTAATAGTAATTTAGTTATTAATATTTTTATTAAGAAATATAATCAATGATAATTGCATTGATTTCTTGACTATTTAAAACTCTATACAAAAATAAACTGTGCGAAAAGGAATTGTAAAAGGTACTTATATAATTTAATTTTTAAAATTATCAGTGACAACTGGTAGTAATAAGAAATAATCATACTTTGCATTTTCATTCTATAAGAACTATATATTTTCCTACTCATGACTTTACAATTAATATGACTTTGTTAAAATTAACTGTTTTTTTAATTTTTTTACATGAATTTTATGAGACATTTTAACTATTGTATTTTCCTGTTTATAATCCATGGATTATATGTTAAATGATTTTGAATTTTATTGTGCGCATTATACAGCAGTACTAGATAATCTGATAAAAAAAAAATTCTCTATCAGAAAAGCTTGTATTAAAATTTTGAAAGAAATGTCGTTTATGCATGTGTATTTTCTAAAATAAATAACAGATGGTGCCATGACTCAGCTGATTTGTTTCAGCTATAATCAGTTTTGTTAATTATGCCCAAAAATGAATTTGTTTTCTCAAGGATATTAGAATTGCTATGTATTATCATCATTTCACATTTTGCTGTGACCTGAGCTGTTTTGTTCTGAAAACATTCAAGTTTTTATATCATGATGTGGAAGCAAAGGTGTATAAGTTACATAAAAAATTTTAAGCTAAAAGCTGTTGAGAAGGCAGAAAATGACGACAAATGTGTTAATAATGGATGAAAAACAAAGCCTGTGCATTGCAAAAATCAAGTATCCAATATGCAGTTTGAAAATAATCTATTTTTTTCTTTTAATTATTTACAAAAAAAATATATTTCATTTTTAAAATACATCTAATAATCGTTTTAAAAGTTATCAAAGACTAAAAATTTATAATTTTTACTATAATCATCTCAGGCTTATCACGTTTGATAATCTGATGCTTTCATCTGAGTTTATTGCACTTTGAAAAGAAGAGATCCAAACAGATATTTTTCATAATAAATGTTTTGTATTGTGTAATTTATTATATTTTTAATCATACTATGTGTTTTTTTATTTTGTGTGATATGACAATTGAAATTTATATACAGCAGTATATAAATTTTTATCCTCAAAAATTGCTGCAGATTATATGCTGCTGTGAATTATATGCAGAAAAATATAATACTTAATTTAGATCTAAGTTTATTAAAAATATTTTATATTTTAATTTTCATTTTTTGTTATTAAAATTTTCTTATTATTATAAATAGGTATTAAAATGCATGTATATTGTGTTAAACTTAAAATTAATGGTTGTTTGTATTTAATTTTGACAGTGCCTGTGAAAAATGAAAAATTATGCTCATTGACACTTAGTGATAAAGAACTTAACCAGTTAAAAGAAGCTATTGAAGATCTTTATTATTTCGAATTTATAATTGGTATGTAATTGACTTATTTCAAATGTGTATTTTAGAATTTTTGTTTAACCTCTAACATTTTAATATCATATCTAGGCATAATTATTAAGGGAAATAAATTTTACCAATAGCTGTTGATTATTATGTATTAGACTAATTGATGTTTAATTTTTATAAGATTTTTCAAACAATTTTGCTAAAATCTTATTCATACATTGTAATGGTGTGAATTTACAAATTATTAGAACTTTCAGAGTGGGCCAATATTTGTTATAAATCAAATGTATATTGAGTACCAATTCATACTTTTTTTATAGTAAAATTGCTTGTTTACATCCAAAATATAATTTTCAATGTAAAGTTACAATCTAAAATTACAAATCACATTTTATGAAAAAAGTAAGTTAAAATTGTTTAATGTTACATAAAGTTAATTTTTTTATTAAATTTCATAAATTTTTTATCTACTAAAAATTAGGGCACTTCCTGTTTTAATCTTTACAAATTATTATTTTTTTTTTTAAGTTTTAATCTTTAAATATTTAGAAAATTGTCTAAGTATTAATTTTGCAATCATACATATTTGTCAAATTATTTTGAGGAAATATGAGTGATCAAATTATTCTGAAATAAAAATGTAATTTCTTTAAAGGAATTAATTAGAAAAATTCAAATTTGAAAAAAAGATTTTATTTTAGAAAATTATTTTTTTTTTAATCATTTTAAAGAATTCCATAAATTAATAAATGAAAAAAAAATCGAGCTATTTAATAACTTTTGTGTTTAAACTTTTGTATAGTCAATTTTTGAGTTTGCTTAAAGTGAGTTTCACTTTATAAATTACTCTTTATAAAGGGAAATTTTGAATATCAATCAAAAAACAACTATTGATATATAATTGTTAGATACTTGATTATTTATTAAAATTGGTTTTAAAATTAGTACTATAAATAAAGAACATAAAATATTCTTTTTAATTTAATCAAGTGTAAAAAAAATTGTGCCTTTTTAATTTTATTATTATTATTATTATTATTTTTTTTTTTTTTATGTAGATGATCTACCCATTCACGGATTTATTGGTCACCTTGAAGAAAAAGGATTTTTGCCTCATTCTCATAAAATATACTTTTGGACACATTATACATTTAACATAATGTATAATAACAATAAGGTAAATACAGTATTCTCATCATATTTGTGTTACTAACATTTTTATAACATTTTCATATTGCTAACATTTTTAAAAAATAATTATTTTTCTTGAAAGTTATAAGAAGACGAGATTTGGATAGATTTATAACTAGTTGATATTTACATATTTACTTTATTTTATCTCTATTTGTAAAATGAAGTTTTATTAAAAATCTATTTTATGTTATAAAGTTTGAAAGCTTCTCTAAAAATATATTTTTTTAATTTTAAAATAAATTATTATTTCCTACTGTGAATTTAGTTTTCATAACAAAAATTCTATTATTTAATTTTAATTTAGGATGATGTTTTGTACAAAACTAGTTTATTTATATAATTTATTCTGTATAATATTTAATACTTTTTCACTAGTATTTTAAAATTGTTTAGGTAGATGATAATTAAATATTTTAGATTTTTATCAGAGCTTTTATTTTATTATATTAATTACTTTAAGTAAATTTAAAATAATCTAATATTAATGAATAATATTTTATAATAATTATCATCAATGTTCAATAAATTAGACATATATAACAAAAAAATTCTGTTCTTTATTTTTGAAATTTGCTAAACAAAAAATTACTATTTTATTTTTAACTTTTCAAATTATGACCTTTAACTTTTCTTCTTATACATGTTCTTTGATTATAGTTCTTATTTATAAAAAAATTTTTATTTTTGTCTTTATATTTTAACTTAGTGAAGTTTATTAAATAATAATAATAAGGTGTTATTAGAATATATTAATAATCAAACTTATTTATATTAAATAATCTAATTTTCAATTTTATATTTTACGATTTTAAAATGATTTATCTTTATGTCTTATATTCTTATATATAACTCATATAAGCCTTTGAAAATCAACTGTCTTGCTGTTTATTGGTTTGAAATCATTACTGTTGTGTATAAATTTATGGTGTTATAAAAATATAATTTACTCATTTTATTATGGTTAAAATATTGGTAATGAATAAAAAAAATGTTTATCAATTTTATTGTAAAAAAAAAAATGAATTTTGTTTCATCTTTCTTTTAGATTGTAGCTGCTAATGTTTCAAATGTTGGAAGTACTCCCTTAAGTTTGGATGATGTGTCTGCACCTTTTTCAATTACTCATACTTATTCTGTAAATTGGGTAGAAACTAAGTAAGAATAATATATTTTTTACATCTCATTATTTATAGAAATAAATTGTAATATTTATAAATATACTTTTAAGACAATGAATTTAATAAATTTTATTAAAATATACTGATCTTGTTTAAAATAAACAATTTAATAATTTTTTTGAAAGCAGACTGGTTCATTTAAGACTGGTTCATTTAAGACTGGTATATTTAAGCCACAATGTGATTCATTTAAGACTGGCTTTGTTAATTAATTAAACATATATATAATTCATATTTTCCAATAATATAATCTTTAATGGAAAGTGATATGTTTGATAAATTAAAAAAATTGCTGAATGAAATATTTGTAATTTAAGCTACTGCAATGAAAGCAATGTCAATTGAATTAATTTACCTTCAGTAATCACATATAATAAGAGAGCAGTGTCACAACAAATAATTTCCCATGACCTACCATGTGACATTGTGTTCCTTGAAACCTACCAAGATTAAATTAACAATAGCTATTACCTTACTAGTAGAATCATTTATAAGAAAAACATTTAATGACCCCTTTCCCTTCATAAATATTGATATCTGCAGAAATTCAAATTAAGTGGCACAAAGAAGTGAGTGATAGATAAAACGATTCGTAAAAGATTTTGCCTTATAGACTTCATTGCAACAATTTTCATAAATGATTTTATCTTGCTGCTTTTTCTTTTTGAAACTGCAGAAAACAGAACAGTCACTTAACAAAAAATGCCTTGTATTGATTAGTTATAAAAAAACCAAATACCATTCATTTTTTGCTTAATTCTCCTTGAGATTAAAATTTTTTATATTTCTTTACTACAACGATAATTTAACTGCGAATTTTATGGACAATGTAGAGGTGTCTGAGAGTGTTCTCACATTACTCCAGGGTGAATTTCTTTATGGCTTAATTAAAACTTACACTTTTTAAAAGATTCACTGTTTTTCAGGACTGACTTAGTTGACTGTGTGATGTTTTGAATATATTTTTCATCCTATAAATATTGGATGCATTCTTTGATTTATGTTCATTGCTCTACATGAAATTGTGAGAGTGTATATTTAAAAACTAAAATTTTGAAAGCTCATGATGGTCATTTCAGTATGTAAACTTCAATAAAATTTTGTATTTAGAAGTTCTAATTTCACTAAATATACTTTGAAGTGAAAGCATAGAAAAAAAAGTAGAGTATTGATGATAGTCTGTTAATGATTTCCATAGGGATTGAAAAATTTATTGTAGTGAATGAAGGTGTTTAATGGTTGGATTTGTTGTGATCGTACTAATTTCTCTTCATGAGAAATAACAGTATTTGATATTTTTTTAAACTTCTATTAAAAATTTTTTATTATATTATTTTTTTCACAATTTTTTACTTTTTCATTTTTTTCTGCTATTAAGAATAAGTGTTTTTAAAATATTCTGGAAAATCCTCTTATTATTGGGTCTTGTTTTTTCAAAGCTAAATATTTAGAACATTTATTTTCTTTCTTTCAAATATTTGTTCCAAAATTCAAAGTCATTCTTACAATTCTTTTTAAAATTTAATTTTAAAAAATTGTATTTTTTGAAATTTATTTTATTATGTGTCTTTATTATACATTTAAAATTCATAGCATAATTGCTTTAAATCTTAATTAAAAGTTTTGAAATATTTTTGGTAAGGAAATATTTAACGATTTTAACTAAATTAATGCCTTTTATAAAGAGAAATTTTATATTAATGATCCAATTTGTAATTAAATTGTTAACTTAAAAGCTTTGCAGTATACTTTAAAACATTAATCTTTATTTTTTTTTTATTTTTATTTTTTATTTTTTTTTGTAAACTAATTTATTGTGAAGTTTAGAGAAATTCCATTGAGATATTATGGGTGATGAGAATAGTAAATTAGTTTTATTCGTTAGTTAACTTACTGTTTTAGTGATTGTGTTTTTTTATTTGATTTACACTTTTTACTTACTTACTTTATCATTCCCTAAATTTTGGAAAGGTTTGGTAATAAATAATAAGTTTTGTTCTTTTTTTCTGTTGAAAAAACTTATTTAATTTAGTTAATTATTTTCATCAAAATTTTATTTTATGAATTAAAAATATTAGTTCCCCCCCCCCTGATGAATTTCTGTGTAAAAACCTTTAATTTTGATTTGACTAATGCAAGCAATGTAAACATATTTTACTAGTTAATTTTATTGAACATTCAAATAAATAATTTCATTAGTAATTTATTTTGTAGAAATATTTCTTTATGTTCTTTATTTTTTCCAGGGAAACTTACAATGACAGATTACAAAAATCTTTAAATTCTTCATTTTTCCCCAAGACATTAGAGGTAGATCTTCATCAACCTTTTCTTGTTTTATTTTTGGTTATTTTAAATTTCTCTCGTTATTTTATTAAAACTTTTGCTGATTTGATTAAATTTTTCATTTTAGATTCATTGGCTGTCTGTTATTAATTCTGCAGTTTTAGTAATGTTATTAACAGGTTTTGTTATTGTTATATTGGTAAGTTAGGAATAAATTTTTTCTCTTTATTAAACGTTTCCTATAAAATTATTGAAATATTTTCGGGTAATTTCATATCATACTTAAGGATAATGTGTAATTTTGTATTTGAGACATGATGTAAATTTTCATGTGAAATAGTTTCATTTTTACTATTAACAAATTCTATTTAGATATTGCTTATCTTTTATTATTTATTTAATATTGAATCGAAGATATATAAAGTTTGCTTCAAATAAAATTTATTTTATTATTTCATTTCATATTTATCAAAATACCAACAATTCTCTTATAAAAATTGTAAAGGGTTATTTAAACAGATTCTAAAAATTTAGATTGATGTTAAAGATGTTTGACAAAGAAATTCTCTGTCTCTATTATTTCATTTTCGACTTTTTAATACTCTGTCAGAAAGCAATTTCTAATCCATATTTACATTTAAACTTTATATACTTTATAAAATATAAATCTTTTTGTTTATTTAATATTTAATTTTTTTCTATTTTTTTAGGAATTTTAAAAAATGATTCATTATATATTTACTATTCCCTACGTGTATTTAAAATATTTAATTTTTCTAATAACTGTAGAAAGTATTTAAAACTTTTCTCTTCATTAACTTATTTTAACCCTTCTATTTAATTACACATTTCTATCTAATCATTTGACACAATCTAAGGAATTTTATTCTAATATTTGCTTTCATTGATTGAAAAGGAAAACATGAAATTCAAGAAAGAAATTCAATTATATATTATTCAGTTTTATTTTGTTTTAAATTCTTATCCTTGTTTGCTAAAGGATGGGTAAAGGTGTTAAAAATAACAGATTTTAGTCCAAACTATTATGACTAAAATCTGTTATTTTTAACAAATAATGTTTAGTTTAGCAAATATATAATGTAGTCATAAAGCTTAAAATTTTCGCATTTATTTCTCAGAACACTTCTTTTACAATAATCATTCAAGTATAAATAACTTTTGAATAATCTCTTTAAAAAAAAAAATTATAGTAGTTAAAAACTCAACATTATTGATTGTTAAAACTGAAATTATTATGTATTCAATAACAATTTTGTATTGAAGTCATGTAGTTTCATTTTTTCATATCTTTTAATAATAATCTTTTATATTGTATTAATAAACCACTATATATATATTACAGGCATTGTGCACAATGCCAGGATTTTATGGAATATCTAGTGTTTTTAGTTGTAGTAGGAAAAATTACAAATAATTTGTTGCAGAAGTAATTTGAAGTTTAAATATTTCATTACTGAACCATTATTGTATATCTAATATCTTTTACTTTTCTGTTTTTCCATGTACTTTAACCACTTAATTAGCCAATGTAGAAAAATTGAGTTTCTCAAAAACCAAAGAAAAATTCGACATTAATCTTATCTTTCACAACATAAATATTGTGCCATCTTTTTCTTCCATTTTTGATGCTGTGTCTTCTCTAAAGTTTTCATGCAGATGAAGTGTCAAGGCTAGATTTGAAAATGCAAACTATTTTATTCTAACAGACTATTCTTGAGTAGCCAAATGAAAGTAGTTTGTTCTAGAATAAATTTCAGAGAGAAGGAAAAGGGAATTATGCATAAGCATTATGGCATTGTGTTTTTTGTAGGATAATATTTAATAGAATAATGAAAATCTACATTTAACATTTGAAAGTATAGGTCCATCTGATTCTATCATATTCAGATATAATTTACAGAATTTCTCTGAGGTTGCAGTTTCCTTCAGAATGAGATTCATTCGATGGCTGCTGTCAGCAATTATCCCGTGTCTGACATACAAAAAATATTATTAATTTATGACAATCAGAGTATCTTCCAAATTTTGTAAATGAAAAAAACGTTGGTTTTCCTTTTATTTAACGGAGTACAAAAAAGAGTTTATCAGAATCCATAAAGAAACTCTTAAATTATGGCTACCACACTATTTTTAAAATCACAACCATTGATTGAACACATTAGGTTATGAAATATAGGTTATCAAAATAATTCTATGCCCTCAATGATAAAAGTACAATGTTTAATATAACTTATTTTCTTTACTGATTTAATTTGAAATTAAAATACGTACTGAAACGAAATAACATTAGGTGAAAAATTTCATATTTTTAAAGAAATTAGCTTAAAACTTTCAATATTTTTGTGCAAGTGAAATAATTTTTATCTAATTATTGAATGTGGCTTATGTTTAAAAATCAAAAATTAAGATAAGTTGCTGGTTAATTTTTTGTTTATTCATTTTAAGCTATGTCCCATTAATTGATATTAAAGTTTATTGAATTTAGTAGTTTATAATTTTCTTTTCATATACAAAGCTTACATTACTGTATTATTTCTGTGCATTCTTTTTTTATGAAATGGCTTATATATTGATAATATTTTGTGCTTTTTAATTAATATTTATAGGCTAGAGTTTTAAGGAACGATTTTGCTAGATATAATGTTGATGTGGATGATGTTGATAATTTAGAATGTGATGAATATGGTTGGAAAATTATTCGAGGAGATGTTTTTCGTTTTCCTCCTTGCAAGAGTCTTTTCTGTGCTATATTAGGTATAAATTTTTTACGAAAAAATATTTCTATGCTTCATTCTGAAGAATTTTCTTTTTTATAATTGCATTTTAAAATATTATACATTAAAAATGTTTTAAAGTTTTCTTTATATGAAGCTATTTAGATAATTTTTATTCCTTTTTTGGTTATCTTTTCTTAAAGAAGGATACCTTTTTTTAATAAATTCATTACTTGTATTTGCAAAAGTGTGAAAAGTTACCAAAACATTTCCAGCATTTGCAACTTTTAAAATTTTAAAAAAGTAATAATTCTAATTTAGTAAAAATTTTAAGAATTAATTAAACGGTGCTTAATATTTAAATATTAAGTTGTTCAGAAAGTAATTTAGTTTTTGTTATGAAAAGTGAAAGACTATTTCCTTAAATGTTTTATCATTTTTCATTTGACTTTATTATATTAACTCTACTGGAAAGTTTTGCCCATTTATATTTGAATAGTTTTCATCAAATATATGCTATTCATTTGTCATAGATTTGATTTTCTTTTTATCAATAAATTATTACTAGCAGACTGAGCAAATGAACTAAAATAAAACTGGTTTCTATTAGTTTTTAATGAGATGTGATCTTTTATCCATAAAGCTCTGTAACACTTCTATATTTTGTATGAATTCTAACTGGGAAAAAATACAGTAAGTGCATGTTGAATAATGAAAGTATTTTGTGAAGGAACGATTTTAGATATAACATGGAAAAATTGTTTTGAAATATTTTCTAAAGTGATTTTTATCTTTTTTATCAGCTGCTTCCTGGGAGACCATCTTTGATCTAAAGCAATACCATTAAGGTCATGTTAAAGGAAAATATTTTTTAACAGTGTGGGAAATAGAAAAGCTAGATTCTGTTTAACTATTCATTTTGGACCATATTTGTAAATTAAGATTGTTGTTGAAATATTCAAGATGCTTGCTATATGCATTAAATAAATGAGAAAACTTTGAGTGATCGAGTCATCATATGCATATCTCTGCTTGGATGATATAAAATTGAATCTTTAATGGATTGGTTGATTACTAAGGATGAAAAAGGAATTATCTATCTGAATAAAAGGGGATAATATGAATCTGGGAAATCTGTTTTTACCACATCTAAGCCAAAATTTAACTTGTGATTGAAAATGTTGTATATATGGTAAGACATTCAAAATTTGCAGAGTTAAGATGGGAAATTTTTCTGCATCCATCATACTCTTCAGACCTAGCACCCTCTGATTATCACTTATTTTTGACCTTTTGAAATATTTTTGCTGGACAAAAATTAAAAAATAAAGAAGGTATCAGACTAGCATTGGTTCAGTTTTTTGTCACTAGAAATGAGAATTTGTTTAGTATATTTCTATTAAGTTTGTAAGAGAAGTCATTAAAAATAATGCCAATTACATTATTCAATAAAATTTATTCAAGGTATGAAAAATTTATTATCTTATTTTATTCTTAAAATGGACAGAGCTTTCTGGTAGACTTTATATATTTAAAAAACATGGGTACTGTATAATTAAAACTCCTGTTGTGAAGATTTAAAAGCAGTTTACATAATCACTTTATAATAATCTAGTTAATGCAAGTGATACAATTTTCATTTCTGTCTTTTATGTTTTATAGGTGTGGGTAGTCAATTTTTATCCATCGCTTTTGGAATTGTTGTGATGGCCTTGCTTGATCTGTTTAATGTTCACAAACATGGGGCTATGAATACCATTGCATTTATTTTATATGCATTAACATCATGTAAGCTATAAATATTTGTATTTATCTCCATTTAAATTTTAAATCAAGAAAAACTCTTATCAAATTATTTGAAAGATGTAAGAGTTTTAAAATCAAATTTTAAACAAATTTGTTTTTATTTTTAAAAATTAATTTAAATATGTAGATTAGTCTATTCTTTTTTTTTTTTTTTTTACACTTAAGTATTTATAAATTATCTGAAGTTATATCATAAAATGTTGTAAGGCATTAAACATTTTTATGTTTAGCATAAAGTCAAAAAAAAAAAAAATCGATTGAACTTAAACTATATGTGATTTCATATATTCAAAAAATGTATACTGTTATTTTTTATTTGTTATTTATTTCATAATTGTCCTAATAAAAATTTTCTTGGACCAGAATAGTTTTCTCATTTTGCATGACCTAGACTAGATAAGATTTAATTTTCAATTATAGAATGCTTTTCTGGTGTTTTAAAATTTTTTAAAATTAAATGGGAAAAATGTCTGTGAACATGCTACAAATTATCCATTAAAAGAAAGTGTTCAAGTGCAAAAATAAATGAATAAATAAAATTTATTCAATCTTTTCATAAATGTTTTTAAACCAGTGAAAAGCATTCTTTTAATCTGCTGTAAATATTTTTGATTTGCTATGCATTCCAAACAATATAATGTTTGGGAAAATTAGTTTCATTATTTATGAACATAATTATGATAAACCCTCAAAATTAAAAGCTATTTTAATTTATATTCAATTTATAATGTAATATTTCATATCATTATTTTTAAAAGCTAAAAAACTATTTTCCCCCTCATTGATATTGAATGTCAATTAAATGGTAACTTGAATTGAAAGTAAAATGTATTTATTCTATAATCTATTCTATAAATATTTTACAAAAAATATAGAATAGTTCATTAAATACAATAAAAAAAAGCAATGAAATTTTCCATTTAATATCAAAAGTTCTTTTTATTTTATTTATTTTTTTTCTATAATTTTATATTTGAAACTTAAATTATTAAATTCCAAATGAAATGCCAGAAAATTTTAAAAATAGATTATAAAAATATTCGAAATGATTCCCTTTAAATAAAAAGCCATTCAGAGTATCATTTATATTTAACTATTATTTATCATCAGCCAGGTCAGTGAAGAGTGAGTTTTATTACATTAGAAATTTTTTCACAATAAAATTCTTTTAGAGCAGGTTGTATCAAACTTTTATAGCATAAAAGTTTGATACAACCTGTGTTATGAATAAGTATTTACTTTTATTAGTAAGTTATGAATAAGTTTACTTTTATGTGTATTAGAGTTCATAACTGTTGAGAAATAATATTAAGAAACTGAAAGTGAACTGAAAGCAATGAATCATTGCAAAGATTATATAGTGACCTTCTTCATTTTTTTTTTATTAATAATGATTTAAATTTTGGTTATATTATAAAATTGTGTTATTTTCATATTACAATATTAAAAATGAAGTCTCAATGAATAAGAGTTTTCTTCTGCAATAAACCAACATCAAGAAATTTAATTTTATAGATAAAAAATATATTATGCTGTTTATACAGAAAGCCTTTAAAATTTCCAAAAAATTTATGTGTGTTTAAAATGTTTTGAATTTCTGTAAAAAGAAGAAAAAAAAAATGATAAATAGATCTTTAGACAATTTCATTTTTATCTTTCTGTTAATTGTTTGCTTTTATTCTAGTATGTTTCTCAAATTATAAAATATTAATTGTCATTCAGGTGTAGCTGGTTATGTGTCTGCATCAATGTATAAATCAATGGGTGGAAAATTGTGGGTATGGAACATCAACCTCACTTCATTTTTATTTTCAGGTAAGTGAAATGTATTGAATTAATATGTATATACTTTAATGGTGTTTAAAGTATATATCTATTTCATGCTTAATAAAATTTCTATTTAAACATTTTCCAAAGAAATTGAAAAACATTGTAAATTCTAAATAGATGTAAATCCTCCATATATAAATATTTCACCAGTTAAGAATTGAAGTTATAGACATCAGTATATATAAAGAATTATAGTTTCTTTTTATGATTCTAGCAAATGTATTACAAATATGAATAGCTTTTTTTTTTTTTTTTTTTTTTTTTTTTTTTGCAAAATTTAAGCAGTAAAAACAGTAATTTGAAGTTTTGAATAATGTAGAAATAAAGTTACTGATAAAAAATTGAATATATTCTGCTTAGAAAATCAATCTTGCATTTTGATTTTTTTCTAAGTGATTTTTGTAAATTACATTATTTTAATTCTATTTGTTTTTTCTTACTATTATAGTTATATTAACTATTAAGACCAAATTTTATTACTAAGAATATTACACACTTGTGTTTCAGGAAATTGTTAAAATGTAATTTATCTTAAACTTTTTTTCCTCCTTAAATGTAATGGTTCATCTTTACATTTTTGTTATTTTATAGATAATATAGAGTTTACCTGCTTTTTATATTTCAGGCCCATTTTTCATAATTTGGAGCATACAAAACAGCATTGCTTGGGCTTATAGTTCAACCCAAGCTCTTCCTTTCAGTACTATCATTTTGTTACTTGGTGTTTGGTTATTTGGTAAGTTATTTTTGTTCTTATTGTTAAATTGGAAAATCAGAAAAAAATTATGTTTGTTTCTTTAAATTTAAAAAAAATTTATAATAATAATGGAAAACATTTTTAGTTGGCTATCCACTTTGCGTTTTTGGAGGAGTTGTTGGTAAAAACTGGAGTAGTAATTTTGATGTACCATGTCGTACAAAACACATTCCTAGAGAAATACCTCCTGTAAAATGGTATCATTCTGCACCAGCACAATGTGCTATTGGTGGATTCCTGCCATTTAGGTAAGTAAAATATTAAAATAACTCTTATAATCTAGGCATTATGAATCATTGATAAATTATTTTTAACTTTTTGTCGATGAATCAGTTGTTTATATTTGCTACAAACTTTCGTGACCAAAAATGTGTATTGCAAGATTTTGAAATTGTTCCTTTAGTAATAAACCATTTTGAGATACAACAGAAATGCCTTGACTATGAGGTTCATATATTCCTGTGATTTTAAAGTTTGTGTTGGGTCAGTATTTTCAAGGCTTTTTATTCAAACTAATTTACCTCAGGGAAGCATTTTCTTGGTGACCTCAGAAAACAGTACCTCGGGGGAAAATTTAAGTGTCATTCTTTTCAATATCAATGAATCAATGACATCCTTAAGACTTTCAATCACCAGTGTATGGCACACTATATACTGATGACTTACTAATCTATTGTCAAAGATCTAACATTGATTAAAAGATAACTTCGAATGGCAATAAACAATATATTGACTTGATGTTAACAGAATGACCAAACAGTACCAGCAAGCAAAACAAATTGTGCCTACTTCTGAAAAAAAAAAAAAAGAAAAGTTTTCAAAACAAGAAAAGAAAATTCTTCCAGCTCCATAGTCAGTTTAATTAAATCCTTGCTGTTATTTTTTTATCAAAAATTCTAATATGTCACAGCTATAAAATCACAGAAAAGTCATTAATCCTTAATCTTATTTAATACATCTTAGGCTGCAGATAAATCTACACTACTTCAAAAACACCAGTCTGCTATATTTCACATTCATTATGAATGTACTGTATATGGATCAGTTTGATCTTTTGTGCTTCACAAATTGGACACTATACACCATAAGCACGACCATATGCACATAAGCTTGAAATCAGAACGCTTGTTTTGTATTTACACCGATAACAAAAATATTGTGGAGCAATCAGAAAATTTTGATATTGACTCTCATCCAATCATAGCTAATTTTGTAAAAAATAAATAAATAAATAAATGAATAAATAATAATAATAATTCTGAGCACAGAAAAATATTTAATATAATCTTTTCTTGGTTTTGGGACTGTTGAAATTTCTGGTAAGAAACTTTTGAAAACAGCTGCAAAAAATGTCCATATTGACTTTATTTCCTATTCCTTATATAGACATCTAATATTTCATTAAAAATTTTGTTTGCAACATATGACAACATTAGGGATGCATGTCAAGTCATAAATTATCAAATGTTATACCTATTAACCATTCATGTAAACACTATTCTAATTTTATCAATGCAAGTGGTTATTTTTTGATTGACTTTTCTTCATATTAGATATATGTTTTACCCATAAGTACTTATTTTTATGCAACTTGGTGTTTGCAAGGCACGTGACAAAACCCTACATGATTTGTTATACTTTAATTTATTATTTTAACTGTCAGTGCTTCACTTTTTAAACTAACATTTTATCATTGCAAGGCTTAATTTGAGAACCTTTCCATCTTGTTCATTTTACAATTTCATATCCAATTAGTTTTTATAACATTCATTTGAGTTTCAATATTTTGAATTCTTACTGACTTTATATTTTTATAATTATACCAATTTTTATGCATTCTTTTATTATTTTAATTATATAAGCTTTTACATATTTTTTTTACTGCTTTAGAGATTTGCTTTTCATGAATTAATAAGTGATTAATCTAAGCTTGGTACATTTTGTTCTCTTTTGGACTTTGCACCATTAAAAAACAGTCACAATCATTTTTTATTATCCTTGCTATGATGATATAAAAACATCAAGAGTTGGAATTAGGTGCTCAGTCTAGTAATTCTAAGAATTGTTTTTAATAAAGTATACAAAATTATGGCAAAGATTTAAGTAAATTTGAAATCAAATAATGAAAAGGGGCTTAAATTTATTTATTTGAGATATTTTATTATTTTAATAACAATAACAATGTATATTATTTTTTAATATTGTATATTAATTTTTTACAATTATTTTTGTTCAAATTATAATAATTTTGTATTAATGACTTTTGTTCGAAATTTTGAGTATTATTTTTTTGATCAATGTATAATTATATGCTTTATTTGAAAATGTTAAAATCATTTTTATTTTTTAATTTATCTTTTATGTATACTTGAAACTTTATTAAATATAGAATATTTTTCCAAAACTTTATTGCTTTATTAAAAATACTGTGCTTAGTTATAAGGTAAAGTAATATTTAAAATATACTAAGTATAAAATAATAAAATAATTGAGTTTACATCATAATAATAAATTGTGTGTATGTTCTTTTTACAGTGCAATATCTGTTGAACTCTATTACATTTTTGCGACTGTGTGGGGTCGAGAGCAATATACATTATATGGAGTGTTATTCATTGTATTTTTTATCTTGTTAAGTGTGACTGCTTGCATATCTGTTGCACTTACTTATTTCCAACTCTCTTCAGAAAATTACAAATGGTGGTGGAGATCTATTTTTAGTGCTGGGTAAGTGTATAGCTATTTTTATTTCTTCCATCTTATTTTATGACCTTGTTTTTACTTGTCAGTTTTCAAAAATCACTTTAAATATTAATGATATCAAGTGAGTGATTGAGCCTAGTTCACTTTGTTTTCTTACCACTTAAATGCTAATTTTATTTAAACAACAGGTTAAACGGTATAAAACAAATAAAATATCTTGAAAAATTTAATTTAAGCTTATAAATTTCATATACTTTCAATTATGCAAGCTGGCAACTGAAAGGTTAGTGCTTTTGCCTTTGGTGCAACAATTAATATTTTCAAATCCAACCTCAGCCTGAATGTTTGTACTGGTTTGAAATCCTCTTTAAACTGTAGGTCCCAATCTAATTAGCCCTTGTATTTAAAAAGTGACCATTGAGCGACCAACAAAAAGCAAAATACTTTTAATTATGTTTGGTTTCAGGGTTTGCAGATTTTGAATAAGGAAGTTGATAAAAAAAATTTTTTTGATGATACCTTTACTCTTTATTTAAAATTCCTTTGTATTATTTGAATCACTGTATTCAGTTTATAGAAAAGTACTGTATATTTTATTACTCTAACCTTGTTTTTTTATGAAATTGAATAATATTTAAATTATATGAAATAAATTTTTAAAAAAGTACAGAATTCTAAATTTTATGTGTATTTTAAAAGCAGCTCAAGGTGTTTTTATAACAGATTGATTAAACTTAGCATCATTTGCTATGACATAGTCCAAATAAATGGGAAAACTCTGCAAAAATTTCTTATGTCAAAATCTCAACTCCCTGAATTGCAATTTTGAACTCAGATGCAATAGATTTTTAAACACTGAGCAATGGGTTATTGGGTTGTATTCAGTAACATTTTTTATTATTATTATCCCATAAAAAGGAGTCAAGGATAGATGAGATAAATAATGTATGGTCAAGTGATACCCATTTCAATTGTCTTTGAAATAACAGCCAGAATGAGCTGTGCCAGTTCTGTTCGTGAACTTTAAATTTTATCTGTTCAAATCATATTTTCAAAATCTAGGTCATTTCAGATTGTAAATGAGAGGTATTTTTTAAATTTTGACATGTCGTTTATTTGTTACTTTGATTTCTACGAATGCAGTGAATTGATATTTCACATTAGACAGTTTTCTGTTTGGAAAAGGGTGACTTTCAATTGAAAAATAGGGTTTTTCATTCTTCTAAATGCAATTATTATGCTTCTTATTAAAGTATGAATTCAAATAAAAGTGGTTTTAGTTACTGAGCTAAACTTTATTTGCATTAAATTCTTGCTCATCAATTTTACTGGTAATATTGCTAAAACATGAAGGCTTCATTAGCAATGAGTTCGGTTGTTGATGAATTTGAATTTTGTCGGTAAAGATCTATAGCTCATGAACAATAGTTACTTAATTTCTTAAAGGAATAGCTGAACAACAACTAAATTATTGGTACTCAGGCTTTTAGTTCAACAGTATCTTTATTCAATTTCCACCTCTTGCATGGTTCTTCATAGTGTTTTGGAATTCATTTTAAACTGAAAATTAAGTCAAATTAATTGTCACATGCAAAAGTGAACTTAGAATGATAAAAAACAAACGAAGTCAAGCTCTCAGTTGATTATAACTAATTGTAAAAGTTAACTGATTGATTTCCTTGAGTTATTTTAAAATTAAGTTCTTTGAACATAAGAACTCATTGATATTTTCAGACATGATCACACTTGCTCTGTGACTAATATTATCATCACAAACATCAGTTCTCTTGTACTTTTGACTAAAATTTTTTATTTTATAATATTTAAACTAATTGTTTACAGCTTATACTTTGTTGCAAATTTCTTTTGAGCTGCAATCTGTTATTGTTCAAATAGTACTCTTTATAATCAGTGTATGCCTGGCTTAGTAATTGTCCCAACATATTTACATTAATTTTTGTTTTACACAATAGATTTTAATAAAATCATTGAGGAAAATTTATGTGTAGGATGAAAAATCTATCAGTTATGTGCTTGGCTTTATTATTGTGACTTTATGATCATTCTAATCGGAAAATCTTTAAGTACATTATGATCTTAAAAGTTTTATTGCTTACTGAATTCACATTTTATTTCATTGTGCTGTTGTATTTAATATGGTTTTAGGATATTTCAGATTAAGATACAGTAATTAGACTATTAAATATAACACTTTTTGGTCATCTTTACCTGTCGACATGTAAAGAAAAGTAAGCAAATGTGAGATTTTATCTTTAGCAAATGTTAAATTGAGAGCAGTGACTATACCATTTTCTAAATGGAAATAGTTTTCCTCCATAGCTATGTGTGATTTCCTATAATCATTTCCCATATTGATGTATCAATAAAAAATTTATTTATAAGAAATTTTTTGAATTAAGATTATAAAATATTATAAATGTATAATAAATTAATATTATAATAAATTAAATTGTAAGCATGTTTATCTAGAAAAATTAAAATATTTGATGTTTAGTAATCTTAATGTATAGAAGATATTAATTTCACTGATGCACACCATGCACATTAGAATAAAGTCAATATTTATTTGCCACTTGATATATACATATTTAATTAGGAGTAAAATGAATCCATAAAATGTAATTATTATTTTATCTTGCATTTCATGCTTCAATGATTTTTAAAGTTTAAAAATATTGTATAAAGATTATAAATAATATTAACTATCTAAACATCAGAAAAGTGATCCTCATTTTCAAAATGCTATTAAATTAAAATCTAAAATAACCCTCAGGAATGATATTCTACTAGATAAAAATTTAAATGAAACAATAGACAGGTACATATTTTATTCTGCAGAGAAAAGGAAATTGAATTTTTATCAAAGATTTGTGTTGAGAAACAATAAAGATCCACAATAAAAGTTTAATTTTGATACATTAAGTTTAAAAAAAAAAAAAAAGAAAAAAAAAAAGAACTGAATAGTTGTAGCCTTGATTCCTCCCTCCTTAGTTCCACTTTTGATATTCGTGTGAGAATTTTTATGGTAGAAATAAAATTTACTTGTAAACAATCTATAATTTTTTTTCACTTAATTTTTAATGTAACATTTAATATAAGACTTTACCAAAATGCATTTATAATATTTTGATACTATAAACATTAGTCAAATAATCATAATAAGTTGTATATAAAATAAATAACTAAAAAAATGTGTAGTAAGATTTTTCATCTCTGAAATTTGAACACAATTGGAGTGGATAATCTAGTCCACACATTTAATGTGCTTAAGAAAAGGCCAAATGAACATATGATTAAAAGCAATTTTGTGTATTATATTAAATCTGTGTTACAATGCATCCTTCAATTTGCATTTGCTTCTTTTTCTTGTGAAAATTCAGATGAACCTTGATGCTAAACTCAAGTTACAATAAATAATAATAATAATAAAAACAATTTTGTATTGCAAATTTTTAAAATATTTTAATTAAAAATTATAATTGATTCTGCATAAACATTTGTTTTAAGGAAGGTGAAAAATATCCTTTTTTTTTATTTCATTTTGTTAGTATTTTATATCAAATTTTATACTTTATAGGTTTTGAATTTGATTTTAAGTGATTTTCACTGCTAATTTTCTATTTTCGTTAATGATGAAAATTAAAATGGAATTTATAAGAGATATTGTTTCTGTATAATTTTTAAGAGAATAGCATTTTAAAATTTTATATCATAAAGTGATATTTATTGAAAAAAAAATTTTGAAATGTCAATATAAGGTATTGAAAAATTATTGTAATTTAGATTTCAGGCTTTTTTAATTTTCATTTCTGATCAGCAATAGCTAAATGCTATTGAATTTAATTTTCAAAAGTAAATTTTTAAATAAAACATATTATAAATTTGAAAACGCTTATTTTTAGAGGATTGTTCTTTATAAAAAATATTTTACAGAAATATTTCAAAATAATTACTTGTTTTTCAAAAAATTTATTTTTGTATTTAATGTTGGATTTGCAAGCATTCTATTTGCATGAAATAAAAACATCTATTAAATATTTTCATTAACTTTTTTTCATCATTAAAAAATATGTGCATGGTTTTATTATTTTCTTGTTAAATTTTTATTTCTTATAAAATTTTAATATACAAATAGTATAAAATTTATTTTTCAATGATTCAACATGACTATTTTTCTCTTAGTTTATTTTCTGGTATGCTTCAGTCCTATTTAAACTTGTGTTATTGTTAATTTGTTATATTGCATGTATATAGATATATATTCTGTACTTTTAGATAACACAAAATTTTAACTTCCTTTAAACATGTAAAATTTTAACTAACTTAAATTATAACTTAAGATATCTCTTAAATTAAGTGTATATTAACATTTCTTAAGGTTCCACATTAAATATGTGGAATATAATTGATAGGAATATAAACTATATTATTATCACTTGCAATATTTACTTAACTTGGATAATATTCAATTAATCTTCCAACAATTTTCTTACTTATTGTGGTTCCTTAATCATAAAATTTAAAAATTTTCTGAATACAATTATGTACCATGATATTTCAAGTCATCTTTGATATGATGTCACTTATTCAGAATTTTAAAATACTTTCAACTAACTGAAAGATTTATTCCTCGTATTTATTAACATATTTAATTAAAATAAAATAAAGGTAAATAATATATAGTAAAATTAAACTAAAATAAAATTTGTAAACTACAAAGCTAGCTCAAAAATAATACCATCAATTCTTTTTTTAAAAAAATAAATGTACAAATCTTGCATATGAGTCCAAGTTTAAAGAATAAAAACTAGTTGTGTGTAAACAGAGATAGTTGAAAACTTAAATTTATGAAACTGAAACAATGTTACAGGTACTTATTATTTATTGCAAGTAGTTTGTCAATTATTATGCTAAAGTAACTGCCTTTAAATTTTATGACCATTATGGAGATTTAAGATATGTTAATTTTTTTCTAAATGTTTGATTTTTAAAATGAACTTTTTGTATGAAAAGTTGTTGACTATCAATGAAAATTAAAAAAAAATTAATAAATAAAAAGATTGAGGTAAAATAAAAAATTTCGAAAACAAATTTTTAAAAAAATGTATTTCATAGCATGTAAAATTTGCTTATTTTTATTTAGTATATCTAATGAAGGCTTCCTGCTTTCATCTTTACATCTGCATTCCATTTTGTTTGTGTACTGAAAGTACGCAGAAAGATTTTTTGCTTTCATTTTTCAAAAATGTTTTTGTTAAAAAAAAATCTTGGAAAAATAAATGGTGAAAATAATTTAAAATAAAAATAATCCAGTTACAAAACTAAGTATCATTTTTTTTCCAATATGAAAAAAACATCAAATAAAACATTTTATTTATCATAATAGTATTAAATTCCTTTTGACAACTGTAATTATAATTTTACTTTATAAATGTTGTAAATTTTGTGCTATTTTATATTTGTTGTTAATCCTGAATTGCTATTGTGGGCCTTGCATATGTATTTAAAAATTAAAATTTGAATGTGAAATATATTTAATCTTTATATATAATATTTGGCTAATCTATTATTGCATGATACTGTAACTTCTCATTTAATAGTTTTATTTTCAGTGTTTTTCTAATTGAATTTATATTTTCAACCATTGATCTTATCATAATTTAAAAATAATTTTTTTCTGTGAATTGGATGATATATTCAAGTCATTAAATTAATTTTATTGGATTTTATTTAAACAAACTTATTTGATAAAATAAATAACTAATTGATATATAAAACACTCATATCAGTCTTCAACAATAATAAATTTAGAAACCTATTTTTATTACTTTACTTTTATTGCAATGTTTTGAATAGTTTTATTTTTGTTATATTTTTTGGTTTAAATTTCAAAAAACATTTGCTTCAAAAATATCATTTACTTATCTGCAAGTTATAAAATATATAAATAATGCCAGTTTCATTAGCTTTTGGTAATAGGTGGCAATATAGGATGGCTACATTCATTAATAATGATTTATAAGAGCTATTTTTTTATGCTCTCATTTATTTATATTTAGTGCATCCTTATTAAAGTCGTTGGTAGTAATGAAAAATTACATTTTTTGTAATATTAATAATTATGATACATTATTTAATTGGTTTTTCATTGTTTAATTATTACGTTAAGTGTTTCTAAATGTAATTGAGTGTAAGATAATATTATATTAGTTATGAAAATTATGAATATATAATAAAATACATCAGAAACAGTAAATTACTACTGATTCCTTTCCTTAATTAAAAATAATCACTAAATACTAAGTGTACTTAATTATAATTGATGTCAAATTAGTCTAAAAATTTTGATAGATTAAAGTAAATTATTGTGAATTAATAAAATCTGAAATCAAAATAATATGTGAAAAAAATATAAATGTAAAATCAAAGTGTGTGGGGGGGGGCCTTCAATAATTTAAATGTAGATTGAATTTTAAAAAACTTGAATCTAAATTTTATTGGTCTTTTAAATTAATTAGTCAAATAAATAAAAAAAATTTATAAAACAAACATTTATTATTTTTTAAGAATTTATATTTTGTCTTATGAAAATATATGACCAGTTTCCAAAATACTAATATCTAAGATATAAAGCTTTTATTTTAGATATTAGTGTTTATCAACTATGGTTGTTTTATTCAGTTTATTGAATAGACCTACTATTCAGTGAAAAGCATTTATTTATTTTTTATTTGAATTACTTTATTCATTAATATTAGAACAATCAGCAATTGAAGATTATATCTTGAAATAATTTGTGGAAATTTGACATATATATTACCGTATAAATATGCAAATTCTTAATATTGATGATTGCATAATATTAATTTAATATAGACAGTCTTTATAAATAAAATTAAAAATTTGTGTTGTATATATACCCAATCTATTACGTTGGTTAAATAAATAATTTTTATTTTCATGCCATTCTTTTGCTTAATGAAAGTAAACTATATTTTCATTGCAGACTTTTTTTATAAATGAAAATAAATTTACCTTTTTATTTTAACAGTTTTAAGTTGCTTGCTGTTTCTTAAAAGCATTCAAATCTTAAGGGAACATAATAGTAATATCTTATTTTTTTAATATTTTTCAGATTATTGTTAAATAAAATTATGTCTGCAATATCTTGTTATTTAAGTTTGTAATTCAGTTACATTTTGCTTTCATCAATATTTGAAATATTACAATATTTTTCATGTGATTGATTTAATTAATTAAAACTAATGAAAGTCACTGAAATTATTGCAATAAAAATTACTCTTGACATTTAGAATAATGAATCTTCCATCACAGATTTTCATCTAGTTTGTTAAATATTTTCTGGAAAATTGTAACATATACGATATTCAATTTTCATAAATTATGAAAGTAATTTAAATGGGTGGTGCATGTGTTTTCAGGTATAAAATTGCTGATTATCAGGTTGTAGTAATATTAGCAATAACTTTAAGGTGGAATTCATGATAAATAAATTTGTGTGTCTAAAAAAAGGATTTGTTTTTTATATTTTTGACAAAAATTTATGTCATGCTGTATGAATTTTAAATTATCAATGAGGATTGAAATCTCTGTGAAAATTATTCTAGACATTTATTTGAGTCGTATTGTTTCTAGAAATTTTAAATGGTTATTTAAAATTTACAGGACTTCAAAACTTTTTATTTTAAAGGTTACTTGGCTTTTATGATTTTGCTCATATTTTATGGCAGTTAAATAGTGTGAACTGAAGAGACTAATAATTAACTTATTTATTTCTTCATCTTATCAACACATTTTTATATTTAAAAATTTTTTAATGTAGGTATTTCCAAGAAAAACTGCATCATGATGAAAAGCAAGTTATTCTTAGCTCTTGTGTTTCATTTTCTCTCTCTCTCTTGTGCAATTTATAAGGTAAAATCTTGGCATTTGATAAAAAAAAAATAGAGAAACATATACTAGAAGAAATGGTGAACAAATTTCTTTAAATTGCAACATTTTTGTTATTACAATGAATTTTTTCACTAAACAGTAAGAACTCAAAGTTTGTGTCAAAATCCTGACTACATCAGAGGAAGATATGCTCTGTACAAACAATTTTCTTTTTTGGTGTGAAGGAAATAGAAAAGGTACTGATGGTAATATTTAATTTACTGATAATCATCGAAGAATATAGTAAAAATAAAATTTTTCGCTTCAAAGAAATAATTTTAAAATGACTTCTAGCTTTTGAAGCAATCATAAAAATAATTGTTCCTACCAACACAGGGAAAATAATACGGAAAAGGTTTTCTTGTGTCCAACCAAAGAGCGCTAATTTTATTAGTATTAGAATAATGCAACACCTAATTCGGAGATGTTAAAAATAAGTGGAAAGTGAAAAATTTACTATATCCTCAACATTCACTAGATTTAGAGCTTGCTGGTTTTATCTATTTGAAGGAGTGTATAATTTCAGAGAAATTTTTTATTTTACTAACGCTCTTGATTATTTTCTCACAATTTCCTTCCATTCAAACTTTTTCGATTTCTATAAAGAACATTAAAAGTTTGTTGTGTTGAATGATGACTGTAAGTGCCTTGATTACAAATTATAACTTCAGATCAATATAGTAGAACTGGGAATTTCATGGTTAGCATGCCTATCTTCTTTTTAAAAAGTTTTGAGTTTAACTCTTCAGATTTGGATGGCTGTGTTTCAAAATGCATTTTAAACTGTAGGTCCCTGTTGAATAAGTTCTCATGCAAAAGGTGACCGTAGCGTGACATACAAACCACCAAAAATCAACTATTGAAATATTTTGAATGCAAGCTGTTTGGTTTTCAATTTGGGCAAGAAAATTTGCATTATTAATTTATGATATTTATTAATAATTTACTTTGTAATTGAAAGCATGATCATTAAACATATATATGATAACTGAAACAATATGTTTGAGTTTGTTACACAAGAAATAACATTATTATATATACTGGTGTGTATAATTTGAGTACTATGTTTTTAGGGAAGCGGCGTAATTTTACGCGAAATAATAATCTGTGGAGCATTACAATCAAAAATGAGAGACAGTATTTTGCACTAATGATGACGAAAGCATAATTGTGCAAAAATGAACACAATACATACAGTGTCGAATCAAACAAAAAAAGGCCTTATTGAACTCATAGTACCGTTACACGATTGTCCAAGAGAAAGAATAACACAGACGTTCCTTAATATGGGATATTCCCTTCCTTCACTTCAATGGTTGTTGCGCATCGTCTCCATACTCAGCATCAACAGTTCTTGAGGTCAGAGTGCCTATTCTTCAATCAGCACCTATTTCAGTTGTTGGTTTCTCCACGGAGGATGTAATCGTATCCCGAGGTCTCCCTAAATCATCATATGCGTTTTTTATAGAATTGTATGTCAGGGAAGTATGTTGATCTAACTATTCGAGTGATATTTTTCCTTTTAAGTAGCAGTTAAACAACAGGAGTATGGTGTGGCCCTACATTATCATCCATAAAAACGAAGTCTACTCCAATAGCATCTTGAACAGAACCACATGGTGAAGGATCCCCATTACAGTTGTGATCTCCAGTTGCAGAACCTGTGGAAAACAGAGCTCAGTCTGTGCGTTTAGCATACTTCACCAAACAACTCTAGAACAATCATAACAATCTCTTTCCGTGATGTTACAAGGCTGAAACCGTCTACCACCTATCTTCAAATCAACTAGCATTAAGAATCGCTTTTGACACTGAAACCACTCCATTGATGAAATGCCCAGCTTTTGTGCTCAGTGTACCAACCAAATGGTCATCTTTTAAAGGGATGCAGTATCAGAATGGTATGTTAATAGGCCTCTTTTCTGAAGGCGCCTGGGCGCAGTAAATCGCGACACTTATTATTCCATTATTGTACGCAGTTGCGAAGCAATTGCGTTTTTGGAGTGTTTTCGTGCTATTTTCGCCTGCAGGACAGATGTATCGGACATCGTGATCCACAGCAGTTGCTTTCCTAGGGTAGCCCACCACCAACCTTTCTGGCGGCTATACCTACTGGTTGGAAGGCTTTCCCAGCGCACGAAACTACCTTTTTGTTTATTCCTAACCCTTCAGCCTCACTGGCCACATTCTGACCCTCCTTCAGTTTTCCGATCATTATTCCACGTTGAAGACGTACAGATAATTTCGTCAAATAGCTACGTTTCACGAAAATATTCACTTGCAGCGAACGTTTTTCGTTGCGTTTCCTTTCTTCTTTTTATTGTTATCTTGAGTGCATGTGCCAACCGAATGCCTTTTTTGTATGCTTACGTCACCTATGACGTTTCGTTTTTAACATTTGCATACACATGATCTTTATTCTGAATTGCGTGTTCATTGTGCTGGTTGCAAAAACTCCTTTTCTGCACTTTTATAGCTATTTACTTAAAGTTTACATTGTTGTTAAAGTTATGCACACCAGTATATATTTAAAGGAATTCCTCATAATATTTGGTAGTTATAACTTAGTTCAATTTTTCAATACATCACACCACAGAATAAAAATTTTTAGCTTTTTATTAATCCACCAATTTGGTTGATTCTTGATTTAGCGAAGGTAAAAGATTACCTCATTGAAATTTCGATCTCTGGAGCATTCTTGTATATAACAATTTTTATTTGTTTTTATTTTTCACACACATTAATTATATAATTTAAATGCAATTTAAAACAGGTTCATAATTATTACAAACTCCACGTCTTAGATGTAAACTGAATTCAAGAGCTGTTGAATTGAAAGTCAGCATCTTATCATTTAGCACTTAGCACTTTTATTTAAATCAGTTTGTTTTACAGTTTACTGTAGAATATTTTTTTAAGTATTCTACATTGATTATATATTATTATATTAGATTAATACATTGAAATGAATTTGAAGTCAGGAACAAAAAATTTCTTGCTCCAAATTTCATTATATATCGCATGGTTTTCGCTTTGTTTCTTAAAGAAATCAAATTTTTGTTGATATTTAATTGAATTATTCGCTTGCATAATTTTATTTTTGAATTTCATCGATGTTAATATATGTGAATATGATATTTGAAGAGCCAATACAAATATTTCTTTTAATTCATTTTCGCTGCTATGTACTTATTTGTTTTATCAGTTTTATCACGTGCTCTAAAGCAAGGCATTTAAATGTGGCCTCAACAGAAAAAATTCCGGGATTCCACAAGATTTAAAGTTATTTTTTTTCTCATGTGCTTTTCCACGTGAAATTCTTCCGCAACATCGATAAGCGCGCTAGAATCAATAATAGAGAGTGGTCTGCAACATTTCTTTGAAGTAAACTGAAAATATATCTATAATTTCATTTCGTTCGTTATACACATTTTATTTCATCACTTTCAATTTTGTTGTAATTTATGATTATTTTGTATTGTTTATCCAAAGACATTATCTTTATTATATTATTGTACAGATTAAAATTCTTCAGTTTTTGAATTTTGAGATTTTAAATGATCATGAATTGCATGATTCATATGATTTTGGAATTATATGAAGAATTTTGGAAACATGAATTAAAAAAATTTCCCCAGATACTGAAACGTTGAAATTATTCAGCTTGTTTCTCTTTCAAGAATTCGTTGACAAGAATGCATTAATAAAAAAAAACTATGCAGCTATTAATTTATTGAAATATAAGAAGTAAAGTCATACTTCAGTATAATATAGATGTTTATAATTTTTTTTACCGGTTAAAATGCACATATTTACATAAGCATTTTTATTAATTTTATTAAAGTATTTTCAGTTCTTTTTTTAATTCTTAGGAGTAAGTTACTTTCAAGTGTGCTTGATTTCTGTAATATAAAGGAACTTATTCAGGATCGGTATACTTAATATATTCTAAGCACGACTGATAAATGCTGAAACATGTTTTAAAATCATTTGCAAGACATTATATGGAATTTTTATACTGATTTATCTTTTCGGTTTCGTTAATAATCATTTCTTTTTTTGCGTTAAATTATTTTAAGGGTACAAAAAATCTTTGACACATTCATATTAATATGATAAACTTTTCATATGCTAAAAATTATTTTCAAAAAAAATAAATAAATAAATAACACTATTGAAACAAACATATGTATTCATATGATTTTCGTAGAATTCAGCTTATGAATTTTTTTTAACTACTTTTATTGTATTTGAATATTAATAATGATTCTCTCTATTGAATTAATTTATTCTTATGCTATAGCATGTTGCGCCGTGTACCTGATGCGCATTTCAAAAGTAAAAACAAATTAACTCAAATAATTTTTTTAAGCGTTTAAATACAATTGTTTAAGATCTTAAAAAAGTGCTCTAAATAAGAAATTAAAATGATAAATGTAAATAAAAATTTATATTTTTAAAAATTAACAATAGCCATTATTAATGTATTCATAATCACGAGAATTAAATTTTAAAATATAAATTAACTCAAATTTAAGTTTTATTTCTCTTTCAGAACAGTTTCGTTCAATACTCAGAAAAAAAAAATTATTTATACGTAATTGACATACATAAAAATAAGTTATAATTTTTTCTGAGGATTTAATATAGAGTCAATGGAAAAAAGAAAATATTGATAATAAAATCTGAAGAATTTTGGATAAAATTCGTGTGTGATTTACATAAAGCTATAAAATGGCGAGAACTTTTATCATTATTGGCAGTTTATCCCAAGCTCGTTTTCCCTTTCATTCTCAATGTAAGTATTGTTGGCATTTTAACTAAAATGCAGGGATTAGTTGAATGTCAACGGTTAAAGTATATTCTGTCCCCCATTTAAATCAAAAATCATTCTTGTGGACTTCAAAATAGCCTAAATAGGAAACTGCGAACCCCTCCAGCTGGATAATGATGTAGGGTAACAGCTGGAATCTCATGAACCCCCGGCCGGAAGACCTGCAGACTTTTTTGCACGATATCGCTTTATGAAAAACTCTTCTGCTGAAAATAGAATTCTTTTTTTTTTTTTTTTTTTTTTCCCTCCTCTTTCCAATTCGATGTGTGGAGATATCAATTACATAAAGTTCTCCATGATTTTGTAATTGCAGTCAGTGCTGCTTGTTTTTACCCCATCTGCGCCGCTTTGGACTTAGAGCCACAAAACATAATCAACCAATCTGTTTAAATTGAGCGTATTGTCGAAATTGTTATTCAATTTTTTTTTTTTTTTATCTGCCAAAGCTTTTCGTAGCGTTGCTTTTTTAATGTTTCGGTGTATATTATTTATAAATTTTAATGTTAAATGTTGTAGTTTTGATGCATTTTGTAGTTACTTTATTAAATAAAGTAATAGGAGGTGGAATAAAATTTATTTAATTTATATTTCCTGTAGTTTTTGTCATTGCTGTTGTGTTAATCTATGTAAGTTACCTTTTCTAAGCGAACAAAGCATGCCTTCAAAAAATTAAAGCATTAAAAATGGTGGTGATGTATTCATTTTTGGCATAGCTTGAAAAATAATACATGTTAAATCACATTTTTTTATGTATAATTGAATAAATTGTTTTCATAATTAAATTTTAAAGAAATTCTTATTTTGAAATCAAAATTTTTCGGATTGTAAATTTTTGTAAATATTTTAAATGAGGATAATAAAATATATTGACGAAATGAAGTAATATTTTTGAAAAATGAACTCAAAATTAAACATATCTTAGTTATATTTTGATGTGTGTGTGTGTGTGTGTGTGTGTGCGCGCGCGCGCGTGCGTGCGTGCGCGCACACACACACACATCAGTCTGAATTTAAAAATGTCTTCGTAAAGAAAAAGAAGTTTAAAGTGAGCTTGATTTCGGTTTTCGTAACTCCTAATTTCTTGCGGTAATCATTTTATTCTGCTTATAAAACACCAATTTTTTTTAAATTGATGCAAAATAATCCGTTTATTACTTCAAAATTAAAAAAAGAAAATCCTATTCCAGCTTTCTTTATTATTATCTATTTGCGATTATTAAATTCGCTAACCTGACGAAGGCATCGATATTTTACCATGGAAAAAACTGTTTGATTCAATTATAGTTTTTACGTCACTCGATGATGTTATATAATTAAATACGGAATATTTAATAAAATTCCAGATTTTAATGGTTTTTCTATGTTTCTAATCTTACATGTTATTATTAATTTCTAATCTTTCATGTAATAAATTATTCAGAAAATATCAGTTTAACACTTGAATTCGAGTTTTATTGGTAGCTTTTCATCAACCATATTTTCTTATATGATAATGAAACATTGCTTCTAAATCATCATATTTGTTTTCTTGTGAATAAAGTCTTGAAAAAATGTCTCTTTATTTAATATACATCAGTGTATTTCTGTACTGTACAATATCAGTACATTTCTGTTACATCAATAATCTATTTCTCTTTTACAATTCTTTAGCAACTATAAAAAGTTATTATAAATAATTCTTTAGCTGTACTTCCTAAAGAATTACTTTGTTTTGTGTAAATGTTTCAGTCAAGTTGTATTGTGTAAATGACAGAATGACTCCATTATCTTTCCGATCGGGTAAGAGTACTAAGTTGTGCCAGAATACTTCTCTATGCCTAGCCCAGGTCTACCAGTCAGTGGTACTAGCTGGGTGGGAATTTAAAAGTAGAGATTAAGAACTTCTAATACTTCATCTGCCATTCCCAGAAGTATCATTTCACTTGGAGGGCATTGCGACCGGATGTTTATCGTTTGTCAGAAAAATTATACATAATGAATATTAAAGAGGAGAGTTTGTGGTTCTTTTAATGTATTTTTCATATGTATATGTGAAATATTTTTGAAATTATGGCTTTATCAAAACGAATTTTTTTAAATCATTAGCTTCAAATGTCATAAGTCCCAAATGTAACACTACGTTTAAAAAAAAAAAAAATAATAATAATAATAATTTTTTTTTTTTTTTTTTTTTTTTTTTTTTCGAGTGTCAGCCAGGCTGGCAATATGGAATGCTGGCTCCACTTTTCCAACTGAACCGTAATTGGGTGTGGAATCCGATTTCCTCAGTACACACATGCCATAGGTACCCCTTTATAGGGTAGGCAACCATTCATCCTCCATTCGTATAAGGAAAGGATAAAGACAGGAGAGAGTACATCCATGCACGAACTGAGATTCGAACCTAGAATCTCCCTGTCAGGAACGCTGACTACTAGACAGGGTGGGGGTCTAAAAAAAATATTTTAAACTCCAAATTATCCGCAGAATCAATAAAATTACTATTAAAAAAAATAGCGTGTCAACACAAATATACATTTGAATGACGCTTATAAATGTTACCTAAATATATTTATTTATTATTTGAGGAATAATATTATTCACTTATACATTTATAGATTTATTTTTTTATTTAACAAATATTCAGAAAATGTTGGTTTCTTTGTATTGAATTGCTTTTAATTATATATATTTTTTAAATTTAGTCATCGTGGATGATCTGAAGTTTATTTTTGTATTACATTTATATATATTATATTGATTTTGTTTCATCCATAAGATTTCCTTGTATTGGAGAAATAGATTTTTGATATAATTGTAACAGTAACCAGACAATCCTAAACGCATGAAATTTTATTCATTTATGATGATTTGTTGTAACGATAATGTTTAAATGTAACTTCGTATAATTAATGTCAATCATTTTTATTTATAGAAATTCTTTGAATAATGAAAGGCCATGTATTTGAACTTGGCAAATAAATTAAAATTTATTATATGATGATACTCTTTTATGACATATTAGTTATCCATTTATTGCTTTTTCATTTGTATTCTAATAAGTTATATTTTTTATAAAAGGAGTAAGCTAATGATAAATTTATTTCATTAAAACGAATTTTTTTTCGATTGCTGCTGATTGAATATTTTCGATATTAATATTAGGTTGGGGAAAAAGAAATCCATTATTTTTTCGATCGATGACTGTAATGTTTGAAATTTCGTTAAATATAGATCATACAATTTCGGATTTATGCTCGTTAGAAAGATCTCATTTTAAAATTAAAAAACTATTTTGCTATTTCTTTATTTAGTCCATTCAGTTATAAGGTGCTGAATGTTAAAAATAATAAACAAAAAGGAAATACAGTACATTCACAGTTTCTCTTTGTTAAGGGAAAATATAAGTTAGACAGTTGAAAATCGGAAAATGTGTTTCCCGATACTGTAATGGATTATTACGTATAATTTTGGTGTAATCGATTCCATTTAGGTATATTTGATGTTAAAGATGCACTTCGCACAAGTAAGCCCATCGCCGAAAATATCGATATAATCACAAAAGTGCCAGAAGTTGGTTACAGCATGTTAACAGTCCAGAATCTAAAGATACGCCACAAATCAGATTGAAATCATTTGCACAAAGCTACTCAAAAACATGTAAATAAAGCTTTGAACTTCACGTAAAGATAATGAATTTTTCCCCCAACTTTTATTATTTAAGAAAATTATTCGAAACTTTTATAAATAATAGCATCGTGTAATAAAACTAATATTAAATATTGTCAGGTTAAACTTAACTGAAATTACAAAAATAGATTTTTTAAATTCAGTTTTCAATTTTCATCAAAAACGAATAAAGTAAGTTCAAAAGTAATTAATGAATTAATTTAAGTGTTAAATTACTAAAAAAATGGATCAAATTAGGAATTTGCTATTGTGATTTTAACATAAAGGGATATTAAGAAATTAGAGTATTAATTACTATGAAACTCTTGCAATATTTCGTATTTATTATGATAACATATCAGTGCAATTTTTTTTCGAATAAAATATTCTATCCGTTTAAACATTAAATAGTATTGTTTGTCAAGATAAATGAGCTATTAAAGAACTAAAATTGCAATGCAACATCTTTTTATGAATTTATATTAAAATATTCAGTATATAAGATTGAGAATTATTAAAATTATCTTTAAAATTTTAATTTTTTTTTTTTTAATAAAATGTTTACGATTATTCACAGTGAATAAATGAATTCGTACAATTATTCACTTCACTTTGCTTTTTCCCCCAATTTAGATCATA
This sequence comes from Latrodectus geometricus, assembly GCA_026290005.1. Lineage (NCBI taxonomy): Eukaryota > Metazoa > Arthropoda > Arachnida > Araneae > Theridiidae > Latrodectus > Latrodectus geometricus. Next base: position 79,280 of record JAPDSC010070503.1, read on the forward strand.
GACATTTTGTGCTATTTATTAGAAAAATGCTCTTTTATGAAATACAGCTTACTGTGACTTACATATATTATATGAAACTTTCTGTTTTACCCAATAAATATTCAATATTGTAATAAATTTCTATATTTTTCCCCACAGATCTACAGGTGTTTTCGTATTCATCTATGCCTCCTTCTATTATGTACAGCGTTCAAACATGGATGGGTTACTGCAAGCTGTCGAATTTTTTGGTTATACTCTTCTGACTTGTTATGTATTTTTTCTGACTCTTGGTACCACTTCCTTTTTTGCTTCACTTCAGTTTGTGAAATACATTTATAGAAATGTCAAAGTGGATTAAAAAACAAAAGCCATGAAATGATTTATCAAGAAACCGTTTAGTTTTCATAAAAAATGGGGCATTGATTTTGGATTGAAAAGTGACAAAAGGTGAAAGGTGAAATCGTACTTAGAGTGTGTCTTTCAATATTTTTTTGGTTGGATTTTTGGGAACATTAATGAGTTTATTGTAAATTCGCCCTTCATTGTGAAAATCACATTCATTTTAGTTATTTGTAAACTATTTCTTGAGATTACACATAGGAACTTTTATGGGGCTCTTTTTTTTTTCAATATAAATGGCAATTTTTTTATTAACTTCACATTAAATATATAAAAAAGGGAATTTTATGAAAAACTTTTTTTTAATGTTAAATTTTATAAAAAAAAAATACTTTTATTTTATTTTTATTTTTTTTCTTATTGGTGGTAAAACTTAATATCTATTAATTACTCATTTTCATAAAAAAATTTATTTCATTGAAACATCAAATTAAAAATAACATATATCTATGTTTTAAAATATTCAAATATTAAACTATCATTAACTGATTATTAATACACTTGATTAATATATTATTTATTTCGTAGCACAATAAATACCATTTTATCTATTTTTCATTAAAAAATAGCTTGCTAATTTTTTTTTAACAAACTTAAATAATTTAGTCTATATAAAATTTTACATATTTAATTATGTAGTTTATTATAACTTGCCAAATTTTTAGCCTGGAAGAATTGGAAATGGTTTTAAAAATGAGGAAATTAATTTTGTAAATGACGGATTAGTATTACACATGCAATTGTATACATTTGTATGAAAGTGTTAAGAAATAATATTTAAGCATATTTAAATTTTAATAAACCTCAGAAGTATTAAAAAAACAGTACATAAATATACAAATTGATCTTTTTTTTTCTGTTATAACATCAAATAGTATTTAGTTTCCAGAAAATTTTAAGTAAACACTGATTTATTTTACTCTTGTATTCAATTATCTTTAAATGTGACCTATAATAATGGGATTAGTCATCATTATAGATATAATAATGTACTGCGGCTTCAGTACTGAAAATAAGTAATAAGGGAAATTTGTAAGCTCCTCTACGTTTATAAAATTCACACCATTTCTTGTGATCCTTCTTGTAAACTATTCTACCAAATTTACATTTTTGTTTCACATTTATCATATTATACACTCTGTGTGTATTTTCATTTATACGGTTTTCGATTTGTCAAACATATTAATAGCTTCAGTTTAATATTCCATCGTATTCAGTATTAGTCATAGTAATTCATCACTTTATTTTAATTCATCTTCAATAATGTTCAAAAGAAAATACATGTGCATATACAAATACATGTGCATTTTTTTATCACTCCAGTGTTTACATAAGGATGAGTTCATAAATTTTGTTTAGGGCATTATGTTTTGCTGTTATATTTTGGGCTTAAAAAGCTAGCTCTATATAATTATTTCGTGTATTTACTCAAGATGCTAAATACTATTACTATTCTCTCGAATAAATATTTTTTAACTGTTTGAATTTGTATTAACATCCTTACTTTCACACTGAAGTAAAGTCAATTTTATCTCGAAAATGTTAAATTGTATCACTTCCATTGATAAATTGTATTGTTGCCATTGGTAATTATGCATTCAAAGCACATAACTTCACATGTTATAACATATATATGTTAGTGTATGTAAAGAAATAGACATTTTTAAATTTATTGCTTTAAGGCCCTATTTCTCATATATATATATTTATTCTTCTATTAAACACGAATTTATTTAGTCCTGTATTTTTCTCCATAAACACTAATTCTGCTTAAATTATTTTTATCGATTCACATGTTATATGGGCATTATTATGTCTTTTTGTATCAGTAGAAGATAATGTGTTTTTTGTGGAAAATAATATACACTATTACTGTCACTTCCATATATCATTGTTTGAAGTAACACATTATTGTTTTAAATAATTATGGCCAGAAATTTTTATAATATTTCATGAAGAATATTTTTTGTGAAGTTGGATTTGTCTACAAAAAGATGAACAAATTATTGTGAAGTATTAAATTTGTTTGTATTATATATTGCAAAAAGTTAACAGTTATAACTTGTTATGTTTGATTGGGTATACATTTCGCGTGCAATGCTTTTATTGTAATTTAAATGTATATCTTGTTGTATGGTTTTTTCTTATATTATCTATCGTTGTATGATTTTCATTGCAAATAAATAATTGAAAAAAGTATTCGTTTTTTATTTTAAGATACTGTTTTAAAAAATTCATTAAATTTTGAATGGACTTTTTACGTAATAAAATAATACATATATTAAATTATTTAATGAACTCCAGTTAAAATCTGTAAGGTTTTTAAAGCACGTATAATTAATTCGGTAATAAAGCATACAAATTCCAATTTTTAATCAGGTATCAAAGCAATGTTAATCAGTATAGTGAATCTATAAGAGAGATGCATTTTACTCACATGCATTTTAAACTGGTTTCCGTACTTGTTTAATCGAAACAAAAAAAACAAAAAAAAAAAAAAAAAAAAAACATTGTGTTAATTTAAAAAATTGCATTCATTAATTTGCTGTTAGTGAACACTAACATGTTTGTTCACGATTATTATCGCGTATTTTAAATTTGATCTCACATATCTGAAGTACATAGTAGACATAAAGTTTAGAAGAGAAGAAAAAAGTTTTTTACCCTGCTAAATTAGTGTAGAAAGTTTAGTATACATATTTTTGTTTGCTAATAGTTTATTAAACTTGCATTAAACACATATACTAAATCAAATTACTTCAAAAAATGTCTATTTTTTTTTAAATTAAATTTTCTACAGTTTGCCAATTTTCAGCTTATTATGCGAGAAATTTTATAACGGAATATATCAGCAGAAATTTAAGAAACAAAAGTAGAAAAAAATTTAGAATTTATTGTAATTGTAAATTTTGTAGGAATTGTTTTGAAATCATTAACACAAATTTCAATTCTTATCAACCAAAGAAATACATATTTTTGCTTGATGAATCCATTATGCAAATCGTTAATAGCAATCAGTTTTACTGTTTCATGTACCAAATCAATCACTATATTCTTATATAATAACAAAATTTGGCGCAACGCTGCATATAACTTAACAACTAAAACTGTCGTAAGACGTTTTTAAGTATGTATTTCCCTTTCGGAAAAGAACTTTTCATGGTTAATAATTCGAGCATTTCATAAAAGGAAAACTAAAAAATCCGCAAACATTCAATTCTACAGATGTCCACGCAATATTCATATTTCATTGTACAACAATGGTTAGGATCAAGCCTGGAATTTTTCATTTTCAAGAACGTACTTTAGTAGAACACAATGAAATTAAATTTAAATAATCGACTGTGTTTATTATGGAAAGCTTAAGAGCTTGAAGTCTAGCGAAAATTTTAATTATTATGTGAGTGCAACGTTGTCTTACAAGAAGACTTCTTTTGTAAATGGTTAACCATGTATTTATGTTATGCAAGATCATATATTATATTAGGTTGGGGAAAAAGTAATCCATTATTTTTTCGGTAGATGGCTGTAGTGATCGATATCTCGTGAGGTATATACCAAACAATTTCAGATTTATGCTCATTGGAAAGGTGAATTTTGACACTAAAATATCCTCTTGCGGTTTTTTGTTTGATTAATTCAGTTACGAGTACAAGGTTTTAAAAATGGAAGACAACAAACGGAAAATTCGATACAATCTCGTTTTTCTTTTATAATGCCGAAAAGGCTAACCAGGTGGCTGAAATTGTGAAAGGTGATTATCGTCCTATATTATACTGTAACAACCAGTTACGTACAATTTTTGTTTTGTCGATTCCATTCGGATATTTTGATAGAGATGCAACTCGCATGTGGATACAGCATCGTCGAAAATGTCTATAAAATATCAAAAATGATCGAAGTTAACTGCAGTCAGCAGTCGTAACACGCAAGACCTAAAAATCTATATGAAAGCTGTTTTAAACCTTTCTACAAAGCGAATCCAAAAAAAGTTACATAGAGTTCACGAAAAAATAATGGATTTCTTTTTCCCCAACCTAATATGTAATAATGTATATTGTTGCATAAATATGGTCTATTCTCATGAATTAATGAAAATATGCTTATATGCTACAAGGGAGGAATTTCTAAAAAAAGAAAATTATGGAAAATAATGGTCTGCATAGTGAAAAACCTAACAACTGTAGACTGCTGCAAAGAATTTTAACGCTTATAGTGTATGATAGAATGTTAAAAATATTTGCAGCAAACTTCAAGGGGAATTATTCATAAATAGTGAACCATATTTATGTGTTGCAAAACCATCTTATGTGCAATAATAAACCAACTTATGTTGCGCATAAATATAATCTATTTTCATAAGTAATGGAAAATATGTATGCATATGTATTGCAAGGAAAGAAATTCAAAAATTCCCAAGTAGTTATTTTTAAACATCTGCATAACTCAATAGTCAGGGGCCTTATTTGTTACAAAAAGTTCTACGCTAAGCCTACATTTTGTTGGCAACAGTCTTTCAGTTCTTGATTTTCAATTTATCAAGATTTTTTAGGATGTCAGAAAATTTGTTTTGTAAAACTGTCTTGATTCAAACTAGATAGGCAATTCATTTTGATTCTTTGAATTTTAATCGTTAACAACATAGGATTCTTTAAGAAAACAATGGAAAATTATGTTTTCAAAATATAGCGAGAAAATTATCATATCGTAGTGGCTATAGTTACAGCTACCTTCCCTGTAAAATCCAGGGTAGATGGCGCTAGGTACAACAAGGAAATTTTCCTGACAATATCTACTTACTTCTTGTTATATATTAGTGTTGTTGTTTTGCTGCTGTTCTATTATTAATTCGTTCGTTGATGTAATTATTATTATGTTTCGAAATAAAGTGATGCAAAAATTCTTAAAGTACAAGATGTGTTTACAAAAAAGTTATGCATAATCTTAAAAATATTATTAGTTCCAATTTTCTGCTGATGTTATGGTTAGAAATTATCAAATACCTTGATTATGCAATGAAAATGACCTATTTTATTAAATCGATAAAAAGTGCGGAAAATATTATTCTGAAAATTCTAGGGTTATTTAATTATTCCTATAAAATATTAATTTATTTTATAATAATATTTTCTAGTTGCTAGAGTGATAGTAAATAAATTTCCCTGAATAATAATTACTAATAGTATTTAATTAGTAATTACAGCCACCTACACTCAATTTTTTATTAATAGTATATGAAATCATAAAAAAAAATTCATAATCTCATTGCACCAAAATTATCATTTTATCTGAAATTCAGAAACTGTAAACGTCTTGCCCTTGTTTTAAAAAAAGAAGTTAAGATAATGTTTTATCAGTTAAAAAAAATGCTGAGCATGACGTTTCATTATTTATCAGAAATTTGTTTCAAATATGATAAGATCTCGATAACTAACTATAAGTATTTATTCTAACAAGTGCACATTACAATGCCAGTCGTAGTTAGCCTCAAATTTAATGTTAACATTTGCTCTGATTCTTTATTGGTTATGGGGAAATATGAAAGCATTACCGAGAATAAGGTTAAGAGGTGGAAAAATACACAAAGAATATTGTTTGGAAAAATCATAACACAAAGTATTAAATTATAAAATGATAATAAACGTTTTATTCATTTTCTACAACGTATAGCAAACGCCAAAATATGTACTTATTTTTAATGTAGGCATCACAAAATTTGAGATTCGTTTAATCATATTTTTTCTGAATATTCCGTATGAAAATATAGTCTTAAGCTGCAATATATTTGGACTTGAACTCATATCATATAGTGAGATAAATTTTATTCAAAACAATTTTTCTGTCAATCTAATCTTCTCTTAATGTTAGTTACCCATAATCATTAATACACTGTTTTATATGAAAGATCAGGTAACACAATTTATCAAAATTGAATATTTGTAATATAAAAATTTAACAAATTTCTGCTTGCACTTATGATGATCTTTTAATTTATAGTATACATAGCGTAACGAACTACTATGCGAATTCCATTTATATATATTGTTGAAAATAGTATTTAAATTACAATATTTAATTTATATATATGCAATGAATTACCTTATAAATTTTATTTACTATTATTATAAACATTAGTATTTAAATTACTTAGTCTATATTGAGTAAAATGTAACAAACAACTATATAAATTTTATTTACAATTATTATAAAAATTATTATTTAAAAATTATTTAATTTATAATGTTACATGATATAGCGAACTACTAAGTGAATTTTATTTAGAGTTATTATAAAAATTAGTATTTAATGGTTCGTTTTATAATATACATAGAGCAAAAATTCCTCTATAAGCTTTCTTTAAGATTATAAAAAATTACTTTAAACTACAGTGTTTAATTTCAAACTGCTTAAATTAATTAGGAAAGATAAAACATTTATACGGTTGAGAAGATAGCTTTTTACTGTGTTCGCCTAGTTTTACGAATATTTTAAAAAATTATTAATATATACATATTTTCATTTCAAGTATTTACAGCTAACAGATATTAAAAATAATGTAAAATGGAAAGTCTTAAGACGGCAAATTTATATAAAAAATTATTAGAAATAATCAAGAAAGTATGTTTAATTTGATAATAAATGAATAGAAAAAATCCCTTCTTAAAAATAAAAATGAAGTTGCATTATAATTTTTAATGCAAGTGTGAAAAAAAAATATTTTTCATTCACACAAATGGTTAGAAAAGAAGAGGAAGACTAGCAAATTTATTTGGTTGTTTGAATTAAAAAATGAAATGACAAAGATATTTTTCTAAGAATACGAGGGTCACTCTGAAATTTTTGAGATGCAACTAGATTTTTAAAGTTATACTTACAAAATTTTAGGTGTGTTCAAAGTAGTCTCCTCCAGCATCAATGCACTTTTGTAGACGAATTTTCCACAGATTAAATGCCTCAATTCATTCATTTCTTGGAATAGATGAAAAAAATGCATTTATAGCCACATCAATCTCTTCTTCTGAAGGAAAACGACGTCCACGTAAGTTCTTTTTTAGATTAAAGAATAAATAAAAGTTGTACATAGCTAGATCAGGTGAATACGGCGGATGTTCGATCACTTTAATTTGTTTTTGTTTAAGAAACTCAACTGTTAATCCAGCTGTATGTGAAAATGCATTGTCATGGTGAAGCATTGGTCCACTAACATTCAGATCTTCTAGAATTTCTGGAAGACATTTAGTGGTATACCAGGTTGCTGTTACTGTCTTCTGTCTTTCCAACTTGATGGCTTTGACCAATCCCGTACTTCTAAGAAAATGGCATACATTACTTTTTTCAGTGAGCGTTGTTTTTTCACCATTGTCGGCGTGGGATCATCTTCAAAGACCCATACTTTGCTTTTCTTGACGTGTTGGAACGTCAAAAAACGGTATGTACGTTTCATCACCTGTTACAATTTTAGAAATGATGCTGTGGCCACCATCATTTAGCAATTTAAGAGTTTCCTTACTGATTCTGACACTCTCCTCTTTTTGGTGCTTAGTTAGATTATGGGGAACCCAACGGCAAACTACTTTTTTCTTATGTAATTCTTCATGAATGATTTTGTTAATGACTGCGGATCCAATGTTAAGTTCCTTCTGTATCATTTGATAGGTACGGCGATTATCATCTATTAACATTTTTCGTATGGCAGACACATTATCCGGGATTACTGCCGACGGCGGCCTTCCTGTGTGTTCTTCATCCTGAAGAAAGTTGCGACTTCTTCTATATTCTATAAACCATCTGAATACAGTAGCACGAGGTGGAGTTTCCTCACCAAATGCTAACTGCAACCGTTGAACGCATTCTTCTTGATTTAATCCTGCTTTAAAATCGTAGAAAATTAAAGCGCGAAAATGTTCTCGCGTCAACTCCATTTTCTCTTCTGTTTAAAATTTATTCTACGCTAAGCAATTTGAAGTAAGTCAGTAAAAATAGTCTTCTGTGTTAAAATACTTTGTATTTTAAAATTAAACCATTATTTTTATTTTGTAAATTCTCGTCTGCGCGTATCTTAAAATCTTCAGAGTAACCCTCGTTTAAAAAACTTACAAATTTGAAATCAAAAGGGAACAATTTAAAATAATTAAATAAAAAGAGATTCTGGGCAACTAATTATCTCTAATGATATTCATGGTTACAGTTAATGCTGAAATTTTTACTGTGATATTTTATAATCTTGAAATGAAAGAGAGAGAGAGTGACATTTTTTCGTCCAGACGAAGAAAGTATCATATTTTTTAACCATGTAAGTATCAGAAATATTGAAAAGTATAAATTTATTGAATGAGAAATGAGTCAAAATAAGAATCTCAAAAAAAAATTCCTGTGTTTGAATTTTTCACAAAATTTTAAGAAGGTAATTGAATTTTGCGCAAAAAATTATAAAGGAGTTATGAAAGTTTTGTTTTCATTTCATCATGTCAGTAAATAAAATCAGAAACCGCAGTGGCCTGGTTGGTCAGTGTGTCCTTCTCATTATCGGAAGGTCGTGAATTCGAATCCGGGCTTAACCGAAGATCCTTCATGGTCATTAATGGCGACAAGGCACGTAAAATATGTTGTGGTAGCTATGTCCTCCGTGTTCCTATTCCAAATTAATACCTCTAGGGGTGCTAAGAGCCAGTTGAGTCTTCTCTGGCTTCTTATCTCTAAATTGGAATATCCAGATGGTGCTGCCATCTATGAGCCAAAGTCGTACTTCCACCCTTATCGGAGGTGCTCTGTTAAAAAAAATGAGCTTCGCTTCACTACTTAGAATATACTTTAAAAATATAATACGGAAATATATGATAAAAAAAATAATACGAGAAGTATATAATGAAGAAAATTTTCTACTTCCGTAAAAAGTATCTTCTAAATTCATGGAATGAAATATATTGTGAAATTGACCTCAATTTGTAAATTACATCCCAGGGATAATGTCCTATACTTAACTATAGTAACAACAATTAGGTATGTCGTCTGGTCTGGACCCTACTCTTCAACAAAGTGATGATGTTTGCAAGTTATATTAGATGGCGAGGGATCGCATGTCCTGACCACTTACGTGTTCCCTCTCTAGAATTTAAACTTTGAAATTTTAAACTTTTTTAATCTCTTGAGATTTTAGAATTTTAATTGTTTTATGTTGGTTTTTACCTTCTTTTTTTTAATTTGTTTTATTTATTTATTTATTTTTAATTGTAATTTAAATGTGTTTGCGAGTGGCCAGATGTTGATGAATTGGGTTCTTTTTTGCCATATGTAACAACAACAATAACAACAATTAGGTATGTAAACCAAAATATTTATTTCCAGAATTATATAGTTATTTTTATGTGACTTATTGAGAATTTTATCTAAATATAATCGTTTTCTTCAAACAAATTAGATTTTAAAAGAAAATTTTTAGTAAAATATTTTTTTTTTTAAAACGTGCATAAGTTTTTTTATTAAAAATATTGAGATTATCTTGTTATTTTGTTTGGAAGTCTCGATTTACAAACTGTAATTTGTATAATATGTTATAGATATTCTAAAACACATAAATCCAAGCAACAATTAATATAAAAACTAATTTGATCTGTTTTATGCGGATAACTTTTAGTAGTTGAGAATAACGATAATAATATACAAAATTATTTGTCTCTTTCCCAATATCAATTGTTGCAATGGTTTTAATTGTTTAAAAAAATTTAAATTCAATATTAAATTTCTTTTTAATTGTTAAAAACATTGATTTCATTATTAGAAAATTTGCTTTTTTTATGAATACGAATTGTTTCTTTTTCGTAAGGATTAACTGGTACATTTCTAAAATCACAAGAAATTTTCCAATCTCTGTTACCCTTCGTTAACTTACTTCAAATCTCTTATGCGGTTATTTATGTATACCTTAGTGTAAAACATAAATATTTTTATTCTAAAGTAGTTTCTTATCACATTTATAAGAATGTGCTATAAAATGTAATTAGAGGTACGGCACATTTTTTAATTTCATTCATCGTATATTCTTGGCTTCACAATGTCTTTTACGTCAATGAATGATCATCGTGACACATTTTTTGCCAAGGCATCTCGAACATCGGACAAATTACGCCTCAATCGTTTCAGAGACTCTGACCTATTTTCCCATCATATGTCACGGACGAGTAAAATTATTTTATGTATTTTTCAGATATTCCCATTAAAGAATCGATCCAGAAAAATATCCTTACAAATGGCGTATTATATCAAAAATAGCGGTTAGGTGCATAATTCAATTGCAAATAAGAGTTGAAAGAAATTATTCGATTTATTTTTAAAATTTGTTGCCAAAAATCTTTTAGATTTAATTTTATGTCTTAAGAGTTTTCATATGCTTGACCTCGTCGATTCTGAATAAGTAATTTAGTGTCATATTTTATCGAATACATGTCTTTGTGTTAGCTGACAAATCCCATAAATTCTCTATTTATAGAAATGACGTTTTAAATAATAGTTGTAAAAAATCTTTCATGCTCATTTGAATCCGGTAAGATAAATCGAAAGAGCAATTTTCGAAACTTAGAACGTATTGAGAGGAAAATCCACTATTAATGATCTTCGTATAAATGATAGCCTCGTAATTTTGAATCACGGATGGTGACGATGACCTGAGGTTACCATCCTCTCCACATCCTCATAACACCAGCGGAAAGACTGTGGACATCACAGATTAACGTGAACCCTCGCAGCTGCAGCCACCCTCAAAGCATCATTTGCCGAGGGCAATGATTGGGAGGTTGTGGTCACCCTCTCAATCACTGCCCTCGCAAATGATGGTTCACTTAGCTTATCGTAACGAGAAGAAGCTACTGAGCCATTGGAGCTATGCCTAGAGAAAAAAGGCCTTTCTCCTATCTTTCATTTGATTGGTAAAAGGCAATTCCCTCCTAAATTTTAATTTAATTAGGAGTTTTGCAAAATTAAAAGTTTGTAGAATTGTCGTGCTGTGGTGGCCTGGTTTGATTAGGGCGTCGCTCTCGTCACCATAAGTTGGCGAGTTCGAATCCCGGGTTATCCGAAGATCCGTCATGGCAACTAGGGCACGTAAAATATATATACCTTTAACTTGTGCTTCAAAAAGTTAAATTTTATGTTCCTGTTGATATCACATAAATATTTTATACCACATTGGTCTGGTTAGTTAGGGCGTCTTTCTTGTTATCAGAAGATGGCGGGTTTGAATCCCTGCTTATCCGAAGATCCGTCGGATTTCTCTGACTTCATTAGCTCAATCCCTTAAAGGGCGGGCTTGGCTTCTCCGAGTGTCAAACGTAACAACAGAATGGTAGTATCTTTTTCAGGCAGGAAATCACAAATATGGATAGGTACATACAAAATTTCCTTAAATGTATTGATTTAATTGAACTTAAATTTAATTATTTAACTAAAATAAAACTAACGTTTTAGTAATAATGATTTTGATACCTCTTTATAAATTTTATCCAATAAGAATGGTAAAACAAAATAATAAAAGGTCTACGATTTAATAAAAGGTATGTATTAGGTTGGGAGAAAAGTAATCCATTATTTTTTCGGTAGACGTCTGTAGTGATCGATATCTCGTGAGGTATCTATCAAACAATTTCAGATTTATGCTCGTTGGAAAGGTGACATTTGACACTAAAATATCCTCTTGCGGTTTTTTGTTTGATTCATTCAGTTACGAGTACAAGGTTTTAAAAATGGAAGACAACAAACAGAAAATTCGATACATTTTCGTTTTTCTCTTGTAACGGCGAAAAAGATAGTCGGGTGGCTATAATTGTGAAAGGTGTTTATCGTCCTATATAAGACTGTAACAACCAGTTACGTACAATTTTTGTTTCGTCGATTCCGTTCGGGTATTTTTGATGTTAGAGATGCACCTCGCATGTGGATACACGAAAATGTCTATAAAATATCAAAAATGATCGATGTTAACCGCATGTCAGCAGTCGTAACGCGCAAGACCTAAAAATCTACATGAAAGCTGTTTTAAACCTTTTTACAAAGGGAATCCAAAAGAAGTTACATAAAGTTCACGTAAAAATAATGGATTTCTTTTTCCCAACCTAATATAAATGTTTTTTTTTTTTTTTTTTTTTAAATACTCAGAATTGAAATTGACGCAAACTATGAATCTTCAATTTATATTGGATATGTTGCGTTGTTGTTACTTATGACACTTGGCGAACTCAAGTCAGGGACTGGGCGCACGAATGAAGTCAGAAAGAGCATCTTCCGTTTTTGAACAGAGCCACACGAAGGTGGAAGTACGATTTTGGCTCAAAGATGGCAGCATTATCTGAGCCAAAGTCGTACTCAATTTAGTGATAGAAAGCCAGAGAAGAATGAAAGCCTATCTCCTAACACTCCCAAAGGTATTAATTTGGAATGGGAATATGGAGGACATTGTGACCATGATATATTTAACGTGCCTCAGTCGCCATTAGAGAATATGACGGATCTTCGGATAAATGGGGATTTGAACTCATTACCTTCTGGTAATGAGAACGACGCCCTAACCAACCAGGCCACAGCGGCGTTAGGATATGTTGTGATCCAATCAATTTACATTACTATTTTCAAAACTTTCAAGTATGGAATAATATTTTTTATGGATGAAATTCTTATAGTCTAATGATATTTAAGTTTGTTGATTGATTCTTTCAGGAATTTATATATATATTCATGATATTATTAAATTTAAAATCATTTTAAAGTTTAAAATAAATATGTAATTTTTAAGTTAATCCCTCATTTTAAAGAAAGGAATGACTGAAAAGAAATGTAAATAAAAGGAAGAATAAAATTTAAAATTATACATTTATACAAATTATGAAGTGTTTCCCATTTTCATTTTACGGAATTTATTACGTTTTTTTTATACATATAGGAGGTGGTGTTACTTAATTTATGTCAATTTATAAAAATGACACACATATCTGTGCACACACATGTTTGAAATTTCAGAGACTAATTAAAATATGAGTTAATGTCTCTGAATAAATAAAAAAAAATTTTTTTGTTCTTTAATTGATATTAGTTATAATCTCAGAAGTTTTGCCAATGGAAACATGCATATGTTTATGAAAAATTGAAAGCTGTTCTTAATATTTTTTTTATCAACCTTCACTATTTAAAGTTTTTTCTTTATTTTTACTATATTAAATTATAATTCTTCTGATAGTTAACTTTTTTAATTAAATTTCAAAAATTAGTTGCAAGATCCAACAAATATAGTTTGAAAATTCCCACCCACAGCATAACTTTGTGAATAAAATAATACTGAATTCATTTGAGTATATTTTTCGGAGAAAATATACACTCTAACCTTGTGTATTTATTTATAATAGAATTGTTTGGAAATTCAATGATTTATTTGTTTTTATGAGTTGAAATAAAGGAATATTTTTTAAATTAATTAAATTTTCAAAAAATAATCATATCAAAATTTTTCCTTTGTTCTTCTGTAATACTATTTTTTCTAGATTTATGAATAGACAACTGCATGGATATGATAAATTCATATAAATCGCAGTCTATTGTCTATCTGTTCATGTGACATTGAAATATGGAAAAGAGGATATAATTCTCTTATTGATTAACTGTGTCTGTGATAACATTATAATAATTAAAAAAAATAATTTATCAAATTTGAACTGAAGTATACATTTTAATGATTTTAAGTTATACATTTACTGTCTAAATTTACAAAGCAATATTTTACAAGAAAATAAGGTAAATGTTTAAAAGAATCTAAAGCACATCTTTGGTGTAAGCAAAAATAATGTGTCATGTATAACATAAAATAAATAAGTCGAGAAGCATAATTTATGTATTATAACGTTTGTTATTATTATTTTTAAATAATTATGTATAAATTTGATAATTTTATTTTAATAAAATAATTATGTATAAATTTGAAGCACAATTTATATATTATTACATTTGTGATAGTATTATTTTAATTAAATGATAATGTATAAATTTGATTAAATTATGGATAATATTATTTTAATTATGTATAAATTTGAAAAATACTTAAATTCTAATCGTTAGTTTTATTATTTTCTCAATCCGTATTATTTATAATTTCAGATTGTTAATAGTTTTGCATAGTAATAAAGATTGCATAGTAATATTTTTTTTTTGCGCTGCTCCACTTTTTCAACTGAACCGCAATTTGGTGTAGAGTTCGAATTCTTCAGTACACACATGTTATAAGTACCCATTTATAGGATCGGCAACCATTCATACGAAGAAAGGAACAAAGACATGAGAAAGTACATCCATGGCCGAACCGGGATTCGAAACCAGTACCTGCCTGTTCGCAGTCAGTCACGCTGACGACTAGACAGGCTGGACGGCATGTCTGCATATAATATGGTTATATTAACAAGAAGCAGTCAAATATTTTTATATAAGATTAACTACTACCCACTTCCACCCCACCTCAAAAAAAAAAAAAAAAATTCAAATGTCCACATGATTTTTGTGTAAGCAATATCTATACTCTGTTCAGTCACCAATTTGGCTTTATATATATATATATATATATATATATATATATATATAT
>JAPDSC010070503.1:94371-118978 GCA_026290005.1 Latrodectus geometricus
TATATATATATATATATATATATATATATATATATATATATATATTGCTCTATGGATTGTGTATAAAAACTATGGATTGTGATTATAGAAGTGGATTTCGCAGAAATTGTTAGATAATTATTGTTTTCTTTTTTCAGTTCACTGTAAATATTTTTAAAGCGTCTATGAAATACTGAGGCAACAATTAGATCAAATATAAGCAGAGTGAATTTTGTTAAGCTATGTGATCTTTTAGTTAGAGCAAAAGAAGATAAACGAAACAAATAAGTTTGATCTTATAAGATATTCTGTTAGGTTATCTCTAAGTCGATAAAATACTTTACTGGCGATATTTAGTTTCTAGTAATATCTTCTTAAGCTTAGTTTTCTGTAACTTTCCCCTTTGGGATTTCTTTTTGATAGGTAATTGTGTTTGTAAAAGTTCGTTAGATAAAAACATCTCTAATGTTAGATATTTTTGTAGTTGATTTTCTCTCTCTCTCTCTTTCTCGAAAATGACTTCCTTATATTTATTTTTTAAATAAAATATTTACTAAACCAAAAATATTAAATAAATATTATGTACAGTTTATTATTCCATTTATAAGTAAATAGTATAAAATGAATAATGATTTAAATTTTTTATATAAAAATTATATATGATTCACTTTTAAATGTAATCTATATATTTGTTAAATTACTTAAACTCACATTGATTAAATAAAAGATTTCTTCAGTTGCCATTGTTTTTTTTTTTTTTTTTTTTTTTTTTTTTTTTTTTTTTGCAGTAGAATTGAAGTAAAATTTGAAATAAAATTTTAGAATAAAATTTAATGCTAATGTGTACAATTATTAGTTACAAAGTGTTAAATATTTCAGAACATGCTGCGAAAGAAATTTTTGTTTCATTTTACTTAAAAATGAAATTTATTTTCGAAATTGTTAAAATAAATTTAACTAAAATTTGAAATTATGCAAAAGTTGCAGATAAAAGTTTATTTATAATTTAAATATTTACATATATATAAATTTTAAAATCTGATGCTTTTTTTGAAATTCCAAATTTACTAATGTAAAATATATTTTTTAATTTTTAATAATTTATTTTTTTTTATTTTTAAAATTTATTTATATAAAATAAATTAAATGCAGTGCTTTTATTCAAAAATTCAATTGCACATAGCAATTAATTTTTAAATGAAATCAATTGTCTAAATCCATATGACGACTTTACAGTTGTGCCACCTGAAATTACCATAAATGTGTCTTGAAATTTTGCCACGTTTTTCATAAGTGCCAAGAATTGAACAGTTATGTGGGTATTATTTGAAGAAGTTTTAACACATGAATCTATTTTTAAGATTATTATTATTTAACTTTCATTATTTTATCATTGAACAATCAAAGTCTGAATCAATTATTTTATCATTAAAAATCAAAAATTGATATATTTTAATACTTCCTCAGGTTAAAAAATAAGTAATTACAGAATATATATGATGCTAAATATTTTCCACTTTGTAACAAACAAATTATGAAAATTGGAATTAACTCACCATAAGGCAGTTAGGTAAAATAATTTATTTACCAAGAACTTATCTTCAGTATACATAAAAATAAAAATGTCCGTAACTTTCGAAATTAATATCTAAAATTATAATAATATTAGGGAAAAATACTCTGGTAATTCTATATTCATAGTTATGAATATGTAGACATTCTTTGATAAAAAATAATGAAAATAATTCTCAAACTTTAAACCAATAGGTCTAGAAGACTGATAATATTTATAATTTTTACTAAAGCTAAAATTTTATAAAAATTAATGTGTAAAAAGTATCATTATTTGAAATAAAAAATTAGATTTTTAAATAACCTTCTTTCTCTGCTTATCAATTATGGCCATCAGGAATATTTATACCAACGAAAAATATAAGTCTCAAAAAGTAAGATTAATTTTTAGTTTCCTGATAAAAATTAATGGTATAAAAAAAGAGTGATTTAATGAAATGTCACTCAAATGCAAAGATTTGATTATAAAAACTATATCAGAACTTACAATCACATATTTCCTTATAATTTTATTTTTGGAAAAATATTATTTGTTTTTATTATGTTCATGATGAGTACGAACCCTTCTGGTGATTTCAATATTATTAAAAATTATTTATCCGTTATTAAAAATTTACCTATCCGAAAGAATATTATATAATTTAAAATGATAAGAACAACTGCAATAGAAATATTATCATATCAAAAAATAATTTTTCAGAGAAAATAGACTTTTTACTATATAATTAGAAATTAAACTGCCTTACGTTTTTTGCGTAATTGTGGAATTTCCATTTAAAATACCTAGATCAAAATCCAAATTTGAATTCAAGGTTATGATCCTGGGAAAATCTTAGCCAACGAAAAATAATAATTAAATTTTAAAAAGTTATAGCCAATATATAATTCAATAAAAAACGTATACAGAAAATTGCAGTTATTAAAAAAAATAAGCTATTCCATATGAAGGAATTGTTTAAATTTAATAATATATAACTTAGAAAGTTAGATATCATTTTTAATATCATTGGAAAAATTTATATCAGCAACATTTTTTGTTGTTTAAATGTTGTTGTATAACTCCTGGTTACTAGGATATTCCATCTTTCATTTGGGGAAGTGTTGACGTCTTATGTAGTTGGTCACCCAGAAGGTGTGCCTTGATGAACTCGAAAGTGGAACTTCTTAATTTAGAAGCAGGGTCCAAGAAGACCCCTGTGACCTGGCCTGCCACACTCAGTGGTATCAATTCACCGGGAGGGCATTGTTCGTACCCCACCCGCCGTTAGCGAACACGCCGGATCTTTGATTGAGTCGGGATTGGAACTCCCTACCTTCCGATAACGGGAAAGAATGCCTTAACCACCACAGCCACTTGTAAATTTAATAATAATAATAATTATATATATATATACAGGGCGATCTTTTTTAAAGAGACAGTGTTTGGAGCGCCCTGTAGCGCGATCAATCGAAATGGCACCAAACTTGGTATTTAGACTAACCAAAACATAAGAAAAAGAATTCAGTGAAAAAAAAAAAAAAAAGATTTTAGTTCCAAAAACGCCGTTAGGGCATTTTGTGGAGTTGCTATAGTTTATAATAACGAGAATAAGCATGAAACACGGGTATCAAAGCAAAATGCAAATGTTGTACGATGACAGCGCCAATAGTAGGGGTTATAAAAGGAAATAGTAGTAGACTGCTCCGACAAATAATCTCAGCTGAAGTAAACAAGCTCCAGTGGCCATGCCTCTCACGTTACAGGAACGGGCGTTACTGGAGAAGCTGTATTATATGAATCAATGTAATGCTTCTGCAGTTTTTTGGGAATTTCGAACCAGAAAAAAAAAATACGTATTATCATTGTTATTTCTGAGAATGGTACTCACATTGAATATGGTTAAATTCCTCACCGGGGAAGTTAATGTAGTAAATAAACATTACTAATTTAACTGTACGATTTTATGTGTTCTCCCATTTTATAACTTACCACTAACTCAACGGGGAAGTTAATGTAGTAAAATAAACTTAAATAATTTAACTGTTGATCGTACGTTTTCTCTCATTTTATACATTTTAAATAGTCACAAAATACCCTAGTGGTGATTTTTGGAACTATTTTTTTTCACGGAATCCTTTTTTTCATGTCTTGATTAGTCTAAATACCAAGTTTGGTGCCATTTCTACTAATAGATCGAGGTACAGGGTGCTCCAAACACTGTCACTTTAAAAAAGATCACCCTGTATATATATATATATACACACACACACACACACACATATATATATATATATATATATATATATATAGAGAGAGAGAGAGAGAGAGAGAGAGAGAGAGAGGGAGAGAGGGAGAGAGAGAGGTAGATAGATATACTTGAATAATAATATAATACTTATATTACCAAGAGGTTTTTTCATTTTTCATAATATCTGTTTTATCAAAAGAATTGAAAAAATTTGATATTGTTTTGTACTATGATATTTGATATAACACGGCTTATATCATATTTATTTATTTAAAATATTTTCCTCTGGCATTCTAAAATGAAGCCTCAAATTCAAAAATGGTGATCTATATAGTTGAATCTATGAACGTCAATGTGGTAAAATATGAATAGGAATAGAAAATTAATCTCGTGTTTTTATTAACAATTTTGAGCTGTATTTTTTATTTAGGTTTTTGATTCATTTGGAAAACATTAATGACATTATATTACTAAAAAAAAAAAAAAAAAAAAAAAAAAAACACGAGATTAATTTTTTATTCCTATTCGTATTTTATCACATTGATTTTTATAGATTTAACAACATAGATCACCATTTCCGGATTTGAGGTTACATTTTAGAATGCAAAAGGTAAATATTTTGAATAAATAAATATGATATATAAGCAATGTTATCAAATATTATACTACAAAACAATATCAAATTTTTACAATTCTTTTGACGATAAAGATATTATGAAAAATGCAAAAATCTGTTGGTTATATAAATATTATATTATTATTTGCCATGGAAATTTATTTTGACATTATCAGTGCTATTTTATTCCTAATATAAAGGCATATATAGGAATTTCTTTCTTAAATTTTCTAAGAAAAATAATAAGTAACCTCAAAAATTATGAATTTGTTGCGATTTTTCTTGCCATCAGAAATTTGAGATATTAAAATTCTATCTCTTTAAGATGAATATATGTGATATTAAAGAATACTTAAAGGGAATTGATTAGATTGTAGAATATGAATTTCTCTACAAAAGCAAGTTCCATTGGTAAAAATAATGAAGATTTTTCATAAATCAATCAAATAACATCTGCTTATTTTTCATGTGAACAGACTAAAAGAAAGCGTTGACCACAACACTATAAATAATAGTATGTCCTTTTTAGTGTTGTAATTGAGTTATCAACGAAAATTATCTAAAACATTTGTATCTATTTGCTTGAAGATCCAAAAATTGACGTTTAATCAATAAATAGTTGCATTTAATGATATCTCAAAAAGAGTACACTTCAATTTCTCAATCTACTTAATTTTCATTATCTATGACATCTTTTCATTAGCTATGACATAGTTTTGATCGATATTTTCGTTTTACAAAGATTTTGTTACTTATGACACTTGGCAAAGCCAAGTGCCAGCTCGTTTGGGACAGGTGAATGAAGTCAGAAAGAGCGTCATCCATTTTTGAACAGATCACCCCCATACGAGGGTGGAAGTACGACTTTGGCTAATAAATGGCAGCACCATCTGGGCCTTCCAATCTAGAGATAGGAAGCCAGAGCAGACCCAAGGTCCAGCTACTAAGATCTCCAGAGGCATTAATTTGGAATGGGAACATGGGAGACATTTCATCCACGAATAATTTTACATGCCCCAGTCACCATTAGTGAATGTTACCGTGAAAGTCCGAAATCTGGAGAATGTCGACATTCGCTGGTGAATGTCAACATTCACGTAGTCGCTTGGTGTATGTCCGAAATATTTGCTAGATATCCTCATTTCTCACTTACACCGGCAAATGTCAACATCCACAATGCACTAATGGTGAATCTTGAATATGCGTTTCATCTCTCCGTATCCGAAGAGGAGAAATGCAGATTTGCATTTTCTTATCTCAATATTTCAGGCGTGAAAAACGTCACATGTGTGGCGTAACTTATCGCCTCTCTTAGAAAGGAGGAGTGACCAATCACGGTGAGTAGAGGAAGTGTAGAGGATTTTCAGAGTATAAGAAATATTTGCATCATAAGCTCAACTCAGCAGAATTTGGGAGCGAATTTCGCCTCTCTGTTGACCTTGTGTTCCAGCAAAACACAACGTGCTCTAGGCCGCACCTCTTTGTTGACGTTGCCTTCTGTTATCTCCTTTTCGAGCTATTTAATCATATTTTCAAATTCCACCAAAGCTTGTCTGTGATTGTCGACATATACCGGCGATGGTCCGAAAGTGCAAGAAATGTAATCAATTGTACGGTCTTTCACCAACGTTTTTGGTATGTGTTGACATTCACCGGTGAATGTCGACATTCTCTGATTTCGGTCTTTCACGGTAACATGAACACGACGGATCTTCGGATAAGCTGGGATTCCTACTCACTTCCGGTAACCCTAACAACACCCTCTAGTATTCTAGAGGATGTTGGCCCTAACCAACCAGGTTAGGTCCTAATAACAGTAACAGGTTACTGTTATTAGGAGTCAGTAAAAAAGGAAATGTGTTAAATTAATTATCAATAATACTATTTACAAAATTTATTTTATGGATACAAACTTTTTTAAATATATTATATTTCATTGTTTATGAAAAAAAATATTTTTTAGTTTAACACTAAACATACCGGGGATTTTTTTTATTCGGCAAAATTAACGGGAAAATGGGTCAAATGACCCCTTTCGGTAGTTTTAGTGTTAATAAATAAAAATTATCTTTATTGAGTTAAGATTCCATTAATAATTATTAATGGAATTTATCGAAAAACAAAAGCTACAAACTAAATTTTGTCTAGAAATAATGACAATATTTAATGCATAAAAATTTAGGCATAGACTCTTCGAATATCATTTACAATAGGGTAATTGTACATTTAAATAAATTATTTTAATTAAATAAAACTTTTTCTAATAAATTTCACTTTTATGGAGAGAAGTAATTTAGTTTGATTAACTTATAAATAAAATCACAGCTTATTTCTAATATAATTTGAAATACATATAAATTATAGTTTAAAATATATGAATTTTGGTTAATATATAAAACTTTTATTAAAAATTTATAGTGTTAACACGAAATTAGTCAATTTTGGTTATTTATATTTAAACAATAAACTTACTGTTGAAATAAATAATTTTAAAAAATAAACCATAAAATTTAAGAAATGAGCAACAATTTATTGATGATTAACGAC
Organism: Latrodectus geometricus; assembly: GCA_026290005.1. Classification (NCBI taxonomy): domain Eukaryota; kingdom Metazoa; phylum Arthropoda; class Arachnida; order Araneae; family Theridiidae; genus Latrodectus; species Latrodectus geometricus. The sequence continues at coordinate 101,314 of JAPDSC010070503.1, forward strand.
CTTTAAAATTATCCAACTTATTTTTTGAAAAGAGTGATAGTTAATACACCCACATTAACCTTTTAAATAATTTAAAATATAACTATTTTTTTTAACTGAAAATGCTTAGCAAAAAAGAGGAAAATCATGAATTAACAAAATTTCATGATAAATGTTTAATGCGGTTCATGCTTTGGGGTTTTATTCTAAATATATGTAAAATGGGTTTACAGTTATATAACTCTGTTAGTTATATTGTTGACCATTTTTACCCAAAAATATGTCTCCAAATTATGCAAGTTTTAATTATTACAAAATTTTAGGGAAAAGAACAGAGTAGCTAACTTATATGTTCATTGAAACAAATAAATGAAGGCTTTATTTTTAACTATTATCAATGTTTTAAACATAATTCTAAACCTTATATAAGTTTAAAAAAAAAAACCCATAGCTAAAAAAATATGAAATGTGATTCTGGTCATTAAACTTTAACATTTGGTTCTAAATTCCCCTATTCGGCAACATATTCATGTTTTGCAAAAATTGTTGATGGCGTAATATGTAAGCACCATGATTTTTTCCAATAACAAAGCAAATTATATAAAATTACTTATGTATTAGCCATGCCGCAGCCAATTTTGCGCCAAGCTGATTTAGCATCGAGAGAACCGCGCTAGGATATCGAAATAACAAAATAAAATATTAACCAAAAAAGATTGTTACTCAAGTATTTTATTTGAAAAAAATTATCAATTATTGGTGGGAAATGAATTTTTATTGACTTTAAAAAAGAGTCAAAAGTGTTTTTTTTTTTTTTTTTTTTTTTTTCTTTTTTTCCATGATGTTATATGAACTTTCACAAATACTATTCCATATGATGCAAGTATTACTCAGTTCTACGATGTTTCTTATTTTTTCCATTTTGCGCTACAGATCATTCTTTCAAACTTTTGCGTGTGGACGCTAGTTTCGGGATCAATAAAACTGTATTTGGCTTTTCCATGAAAAAATTTGGCTTTCTTCTTATAAGTTTGGTAACTATTCCAGCTATCGATATGGATTTTACATCCATCTGGGATATTTTCAATAATTTTCTGGAGAAAGGTCGAACCAGATCTATCAGAAACCGTGACAGAAATAAATCTTTTGGGCTTTTACATATACCGAAAAAGCCTTTTGTTTCGATAATATTCGACCGGGATCGTTTTTCCGTTTTGTAGATAGACTTTCATCAATTTCTGTAACAGGTTCTGGTCCATGTTGCCTTTCTTTTACATACGCACAAAGCATATTTATAGCATATAATTATTTTAGTCACTGACAGTTATGTCAAATAAATACAAATGCTTTTTACGAAATTTAATAGAGGTCCTCTTTTTAATACCTCCAAGGGTGGCAGGTCATATTGGGGAATCTTCTGCTAGATCCCTGCTTCTAAATTACGAAGACTCCATACCCGGTTGCTTCTATCTAACTGTTAGAGTATAATTGAGGGCTATGTACAGGAAAACTTGCTGGTGCAACAACAATAGTACCTGAAAAAGGCTCGGCCTTGTTGGTTTGGGCATCCTTCTCATTACCTGAAGGTAATGAGTTTAAATCCCGAATTAATCGAAAATCCATCGCATTCCCTGAAGGCGGCTGAGGCACGTTAAATATGTCGTAGTCGCAATATCCTCCAAATGAAATTATACCTCTGAGGATGGTAAGTCAAGTATTAGGGTGTGGTTTGTTCGATATCTGCTTCTAAATTACGAAAACTCCCACCCAGCTACTTTCATCTAACTGGTAGAGAACAACTCATAGCTAGGTACAGGGAAGCATGTTGTGCAACGATAATAGTATATAAAACATACAGCTACACAAAACGGCATACGGTTTTTATCGAATCAGTTTTCATTTCTTACTCCAACCAGCTGATCACGTAGTCGTAAGTTGCACTTCCAAGAAATTTGTTTTCCTAAATACAATTTAATTTCATTAAAATTGCTACATTTTCGCCTGTTAGGTAGTATGCCATGCTTCTTCTACAACGAAATTATTGCATCTATTTCTGTAGAAGGCAAATCCCAAATTCGCATTTTTCGACAGTCAAAATGGTGGGAAAAAAAAATCAGAAAATAATTTAATACTTATACAGTAGGGATAGTTATATATTTTATTGAAATACATAAAAATAGATTTGTGTATGCAAATTTAGCATTTGTCTCTTTAAATGTAAAAGCATATGCACAATTTTTTTAAATTTTTAAAATAGTGGTATAAATTTACTGTACGGTCACCCTTGGCGAGTTTTTCAAAATGTCACCAAAAGTCGCCATTTTGCACAATCGATTAGGATTGCCGAAATCCCTTATCTGCGATTGATCGAAGCTGGATTGCCAGAAAATATTTTTATCGCTAAATGTAAAAAATCGCGCCAAGGGTGACCGTTCAGTAAATTTGAGCCGTAACTTTTATCATTAGCAATAATGTCACGTAATTGCACTCACTTCTCAGATTTTTTAGTACGTGAGCTGTTAGTCTGGTATATTGGAGCAATTCTCATAGAGCTAATTTGATTTGGTGCAAAATCGGCTGAAGTGACGCTAATTCGTAAGCACCAAAAATAGAGACACAATGAAAAATACAAATATTTGAAGTAAATTATCTAATAATTTTTGTAATAATTTCATGAGAAAATTTAAACTTGTTTTTTTGTAAATCTAATTTAAATTATAAAAAAAATTAAATATTTATATCAATAAGATTTTATGAAGTTACTTGATATTTACTGAAGAAGTTCATTGATCGTCGAATGCAAACAGCCAAATGTACTAAAAAAATTTTTTTTTAATTTCCAAAATAATTCACCAAAAGCAAAAAATCACCAAACATAGGTTGGTGTTGGCGAGGAAACTTAAATATGATGCACATTATACGTAGTTTCATATTAATGATATTTATAATTCTATAATTTGTGTCATTTCTATTTTTATACTTAATTATGAAAATATATTCTATATTTTTCTTTATCATTATGTTCTATTATATGCATTGCTCTCGGCAAAAAATAAATAAATAAAGTAAGTGAGAAAATAATTAAGGTATTTTTGACAAGGTTAGAATGATAATTAAATATTCCGTTATTTCCATTATCATAAAAACTAAAAAATATTTTATCGCTAGAAGATGATATTTGATATTCTCTATTTTAATTTTATTTTCTCATAATTCTCCTAAGTAAGTCGAATGAATTTGTTTTATTTTTTGGCTGATAATTTTTAATTTTTGTGTCAAAATTCGTAGTTAAACATTTTTCTACTTGAAAAATTTTCATTATTTTAAAAAGACGTTATTAAGCAGAATTCAAATAAGTTTTTCAACTTAGAAATATTAAAATTCATTATTTTAAATTATAATTTATTTTTAAACTAAAGTTATTAGAAATTTATCAGCCAAATTAAGAAAATCCTTTGGCGACTTCTAAACTTTTTCCTTCCGGCGATTCCATTCTCATACCACAAAAGTGAGAGTGTTTCTGAAGATGACTTTCCCACCATCAAGCGCTCAAATTTCTTCGGGCGGTTGAGGGAGATATAATGGATGATCGTTTGTGTTCGAAATTGTATCAGTCAAATTAAGAAAATCTTTTGAAGACCTCTAAACTTTTTCCTCCCTGCGATTCTACTGTCATACCGCGAAAGTGAGAGTGTTTCTGAAGAAGACTTTCCCACCCCTCTATCAAGGGCTCAAATTTCTTCGGGCGGTTGAAGGATGATCTTTTGTGTTCGAAATTCTTACAAACTGGGGAGTGGTCAGAATGGAGAATTTTGGAGAAAACGGACTTATTGTTTCTTTGTTGTTGTTGTTAAATATAACACTAGGTGAAGCCAAGCCCGTCAGTCAGAGACTGGGCGAATAAAATCAGAAAGAGATCTTTCGTTTTGGAACAGATCTCCCCCTTCCCCACAAAGGTGAAATTACGACTTCGCTCATTGATGGCAGCTACACCTGGGTCTTCCAATTTAGAGATAAGAAGCTCATTAGCTTCTTATCTCTAAATTGAAACCTCTAGGGGTGTTAAATTGGAATAGGAACATGGTGGACATTGCAACCACATATTTTACATGCCCTAGTTGCCTACTATACGACGAATCTTCGTATAAGCCGGGATTCGAATTCACTACCTTCCGGTGATGAGAACGACGCCCTAACCAACTAGACTACCGCGGACATTGGCTCATTTTATAAATAAAGCATATTCATACTCACATTAACAAATTGTTTCATTAAAACCAGTTGCTCTTTAGCCACTTGAAAATATTTTTTTCGATGACTTCACATCTTAAGAGTTTGACTCACGAATAAATTAAAAACATTATTAGATGAAGTATAAGAAGAAAATTTTGCAGTGATTTTGACTGTTGTGATGAATCTGAATTCAAAGATAGTAGGCGATAATTATGATTTAGATTTTTCCGTATCATTTGATTTTGATATGCGTAATACTGAAACAAATGTCAAACGCATTATTTTTAAATTTACAAGGGACTTCAATATTTCTAAACAAATAAATGATTTATTTGATGAAAATGAATTTTTTTTATTTATTTTTTTCAGAAAATATTTTTAACTTTATTGTAGATGAAACAAATAGGTATAATTCATATATGTAAAAAATATACTGGTATAGGTTTATTTATATAGGATATATAGATATTGGTTCATATATATAAGATATATAGGTATAGGTTCATGTATATATGATATATAGATATAGGTTCATATATATAATATGTATAAGTATAGGTTCATATATATGATATATAGGTATAGGTTCATATATATGGAATATATAGGTATAGGTTCATGTATATAGGATATATAGATTCCTATATAGGAGTAATGTCCTATTGTCAGCCTACATTCTTACGCATGCGTAAAATATTTTTATTTTCAATTACTATACAAAAGAACTTAACTAATGTCAGCTTATAGCGCCTTTAAATTAAGCAATTTCGTATTCATAAGAATTTGAGCTTCTCAATGAAGAATGAGTAGAAGGATTTCGCAATTTTTAACTATGAATAAATTGGAAAGCTGACATCTTCATTGGTCAACTCTTTCTGAATTTCGTATTATCCTGGAAAAGGAACATTAGTCGTTACGTTTTTAACAATTATAATTCTTACCGACATGATTATTTTGGGTCCAATCCTCACTAAAATTACTGAGTTTGAGATTGATATTTTATCCATTAAGGTATCGAATATTAAATGATTCTTAAAAATATTTATCGATTACTAATGGAATATTAAATGATTCTTAAAATTATGCAGTAAAATATTACTAATGGAATATTAAATGATTCTTAAAATTATGCAGTAAAAAAATTGTTAAGGAAAATCCCAACTCAAAGCTGTAGTACGAAATCTCTCTATATTTGTTAATATTTGTATTATTAGTATACAATATAAATCAATTGATAATTATATTTGTAAAAAGAGGAATTTTTTTATTTTTGATTAACTTTGCTGAAATTTATTTATTCGTTATTTTAATTTAAAAAAAAAAAAAAAAACCCACATTGAAATTTATTTTTTAACTATTGGAGAATAATTTATAGCTGTTAAGGTGTTTCTTCACTTGAGAATTTATTTCCCTTTTTTATAAATATATTCAATAAGAAACAACTTTCACTATAATGTGAGAGCTTTTCCATATTCTGGCTTTAAAAATGAATAATGTCTTAATACAAAATTAATTGTGATCTAGTGTTAGAAACTTGCTCTTCGTCGTGGAATATACCTGTGGAATAATCCCTACTACAGTATAATGTGGATTTTTTTATTCCTAATGGCGGAGCACTGGGTGATTGGATTCGTCGTCCACAACAAGGCCAGAAACTGCTACTCATTTTAGCGTTACCCGGTGGGTACCTGTGGATGAAGTCACGTGGGTAAGAGTAGCATTGACCAACGTCACAGCACCACGAACCCGTTTATAGGGCGGGCCACATTCATCCATCATCTCAGAAGAAAGGACAAAGATAGAGAAAAGAAAGGGACCAACAGGAAAGGAGTCAGGAATGCTAACCACTCAACCATTAGCCGGTGGTAATGAGAACTAAATGTCTCTTTTTTCCAATGACAATATTAAAAATATGTCGTTTCTCATGACACTTAACGAAGCCAAGCCCACCCGTCAGTCAATGGGGAAGAAGTCAGAAAGAGCGTCTTCCTTTTTTGAACATAGCATCCCCATACGAGGGTGGAAGTACGACTTCGGCTAATACACAGCAGCACCATCTGTGTCTGCCAATTTAGGGATAGGAAGCATAAGAAGATCCGTGACCTGACTCGTAACGCCCCTAAAGATATTAATTTGAAATGAAAACATGGTGGTCATTGGGATTACGACATATTTTACGTGCCCCGGTCGAAATTCGTCAGCACGATGGATCGTCGGATGAGTCAGGATTCAAACTCACTACCTCCCGATATCGACGCCCTAACCAACCACAGCCCCATTGTCCGTTTAAAAATAAATGAGCATATATAAGTAATAATAAAATAACGAATTATTGAAATGAGAAAAAAAATATTACCTAACTTGATATCACAAATTTGTAGATAAATATTTTATATTTATTTTCTTCGAAATTTCTATTCATAGTAGTAACTTAGTTTATATTTTCCAAAAAAAAAAAATAAATAAATAAATAAAATAAAATAAACAAATAATTATTAAAGTAATTAATCCGACTCGAAAATTCAGGCGCAAATAAAAAGCTGCTTTGTAAAAAGGAAGATAAAAATTGCTTAATAAAACACCAAAACACTGATTATGTCGAATTTATTTATAACTAATTGTAAAAGTTAATTACAAAAAAATAGAAAGTGAATCAATAATTTCAAAACCGTAATTTCTAACCATAATAGTGAAAAATTATATTCCAAAATAAACTTTTATTATGATATGATATATTTTGTAATCTTTCTTATCATAAAAAAAAAAAAAAATTCATTAAAAAAAAATCACCGGCAAAATGGAAGTATTTATATATTGCACTATAATTATATATACACACACACACACACACATATATATATATATATATATATATATAAACTTTATTCTTAATTTTGTTTATAAATGAATGACTAGTCAGTACGAAGTAATTTCATTATGCTAATAGTGTTATATTTCTCTAACAGTGACAGCTTTAATCTTATTTCCGTGATAGACTATCGCTATTTCTTTCTTTCTTTTTTTTAGTATCAGAGATATTTAAACCAGATAAAGCTGACGAATTAATTTTGCTTTCTTCAAGTACTTCGATAAAATTACAATTGTTTACGAGCTACTTTCAAGTGTCATTCAGCGTGACACTGGCTTTTAACCCTTTATTTACCAAATTAAGAACACGTAAAAAATTTCGTTATTGACTTATTTCTATTGCAATATGTAATATAAAGATAAGAGCTATAAACATTTGATTATAATAATTTATCTCTGTTCATTGTGAACTCTAATTTTGTGTTTATAAGTATACAGATGAAGTATATAAGAGAGAGAGAGAGAGTACTTAATAGATAAATAAATAACTTCAGATTTGTATAAAAAAATTTATAATGAATATTAGTAAACTTCCTTAATTTTTTAATACAGTTATGACGCAGGAATTAAAAAAAAACAAAAAAACAAATTGATTAATAGCTAACTGTTAAAGATATATAGATTTTCAGGATATATTTTAGATTTTGATTAAAAATACAATTTGTAACTTTAAGATCATGATAGTGCCTGAATGTAACATTTATTATAAACGGATGTTGTTGTTGTCTAGTGCCAATTAGGCAGGCAGTATGGGGTGCTCTGCTCCATTTTCCAAGTGAGGCATAATTTGGTGTGGAGTCCGACTTCCTGTACACACATATTATAGGTATCCGTTTATAGGGTAGATAACCATTCACAACCCATTTATTCAAGGAAAGGAAAAGACAGGAGAGGGAGAGAAAGTAAATCCAAGCCACAACCGGGTTTCGAACCCATGACCTTCTCATCGGCAGTCAGTCACGCTGATCACTGGACAGAGTGGGCTGCAGAATAAATGGATATAAAAAAAGCTACCTCATTTCATCACTCATTACATCCTTACACCATATAGGTTACGAGATATTAAAATTAGCGTAAAAAACATTGGATATACGAGTCCTAGATTTATAACCTTTGCATTTTTTGATAGAATATTTTAAATATTACTAATCCCATTCAGAAAGTACCCCAATTTCAGGTTAGTATATTGCTAAAAAAATAGAATTCTTACTATAAAAATATTTTTGTTTGTAAGAATTCTATTTTTAAAAACAAATTAACACAAAATTGAAGTACTTGCATATTATCTCTTCAATGATTTTCATAACAGGAAAAAAAAAAAAAAAAATTGGGCTCAAGTATTTTAATTTTTTTTTTTTCAAAATATGAATGAAAATATAAAACAGTTTGTTACATCTTCATTTAAAAAGATGATTATAAACTTAAAATTTTTAATTCCTATTCCAATTTTTTAAAAATAAACTTAAAACTTACAAGATCTAGTACTATATATATTTTAACAAATAATATTTTAAAATATAAACAATTTAAATAAAGTAATACAAATTGTGACTCATTCAAATTGTACAAATGATCCCTTTTATTGAATACTAACTAAAACGTAACCCAAGCATTTTTTGAATATACAAGACTGGCTTTATAACATATTTACCATTTTTATTATGATTTTCAACATCTTCAGTCTTAAACAATTTACTTTTGGCAACCAAAGGAATGGGATATTGCATGTTTCTTAAGATATTTAAAAAAGCATTATATACCTTAACAGATTTCTTTTATTTATCAAGAGAGATTGAGAATTCATTAAGAATAATAATATTTGTTTGAGGGATAATTTCACCCTAATATATTATTTGACATTTTGAATTCCACTTTGGCGCGGTTTGTTACTTAAGAAAATGGAGGATATCTTTGGCAATGTTTTTTATCGAATAGGAACAATATTTAGAATGTTTCTTTCCACCTTGTCTTCTTTTTTCACTGTAGATGAAGCCTTTTCCACAACAATAGATTATATTATTAATTCAGAAATATTATTAATCTTATTAGTAGAAAATTTTGTATACTTTTGCAATTTCTGTATAAAAAGAATTGCTTTTTCACTATCTGTTAAATATTTACCATGTAAAATACTACTTATTTGCTGATCCATTTCAGTCATATGTTCCGTTGCTTGAACTCCGTCTTTAGGAGTGATAGCGAATTTCTTGTTATACTCCTTGATTCAGGGAACTTACGACAAAAATCATTGAAGGCAATAGAAAATTGCTGCCTTTTCGAATAAGTAATTTTCTTTTCCTATGCCAGGGAATTTATTTATTGAAAAGTTTTCTGAAACTTCGTTTGTGTGATGAAAGCCGACTTATTTAGATTTTAGTTAGAAATACATCTTTTCACGTAAGGCATTTAATAAGCATTCACAAAATAGTTCAATAATACTTTTGGAACACTTCTGAAGAATACGTTTAGGATTTTTACTTTTGGAGATAACTTTCAAGAATTGCAGAGCTTGTTCTGTACATGTTGGCATCTTGTTACTAAATGACATACATTCTTACGTTTTTCTATATTTATAGACTTGAGAAATTCTCGTGAATTCGTTGATAATAGCTTTTTTATTTTTGATTGTAAGAGGACGATCAATATAAGAAGAACCTTGCGAAGGATTGTAAGTTAAAGCTATGATTTCTTGTAAAGACCAATTGGATTCTTTGGCAATTAATTCATCTTCTTCAGTCCATTGTCTCCTTGAAAAATTCTTGGACATCCGTAGATACACTTTCTTAAAAATGGTTTTCAAACACTTTTCTTCACTGATTACACCATTATTTGTTACTATTTTACAATGGCATACTAATCGACAATTCAATTTCAATTCGTGTTTTGCAAGAGAAATTGTTAGATGATATATTAATTCGTTTTGTTTAGGCATAATAAAATCTTTTAAATCAAGTTAATCTGGTTTAGCAGGTGAATGTTGGTTACTCTATCTTTTACAGGTGATTCATGAAACACTTGTTGTATTGGGAATAAACTGCAAATTCTGATAGCGTGCTTTGATGATGGAACGGGATTGTTTACTTTATGTTTGTCACCCACTTTCAGGAAGATTTCCATTGTGGATAAATATTCATGAATAGCGAGACCAAGAATAATGTTGTCCTATGCGTTGAGTAGTCTGATATGTTAACATCATTATGAACAAGAATAAATTTTACATTTTATTCTGGATAAACAATTCCTCTACCGTTTGTGGTTGACCATTGAGAATTTAACTGAGTGCTTTTTAAGCCCTTAACGTGTTAGCCTATTAAAGAGGTTAAATCCCGAGTTAACTCGGGCAAAAATTTCTTAGCTAACTCCTTTCCAAGTTAACTCGGGCAAAATTTCTTAATTAATTCCATCCCGAGTTAACTCGGGCCAAAAAATTCTTTGCATTTACCGGCTATGCCGAGCACCTGTTCGGGGAAACTGGCTTCACTGCGCTTAAGTTTAAGGAATTGATGGATTGCCGTGAAATCGTGACTTGAAAACTCATTTACTAAACGGTTACGGTTGATTTAACAAATGCGAGCGTAAATTTAAAGAGTTGAGATATTTTTCACGCATGATTTTCAGACTCCTCTGCTTCAAGGAAGCAACAGCTTTCTTATTTATGTTTTAATTTTCAACAATTATTTGCTTTTAGATTTTCATAGTTAAAGACCATCTAATTATTGCAATTTATAAGCAACATATATGACACTTATTTTCACTATATATATTGGGATGTTCGAAAATTTATTTCGCTTTTTCCACCTGAATCAGTTTTTTGTTAGGGAAAACCAACCATTTTATGAGTATGAAATCATGCTACGATCAGCAAGAATGGTAAAAGGTATTTGACTAGAATCCACAATATACAATTAATAAAATATTTATTCGCTATACGTTTTCCAGTTTCATATAAAATGAAATAACTTTCCGAACAACGCAATATAAATGTATAATTTTTGCTTAATTGTGAACTTCATAGTGTAAGAATATGTAAATATGTGACTTCATTATAAAGTTAAAATATAAGGAATCTATATTATTTAATTTGTTCAAAAATATAAAATTTTAAAAAATTTAAAAAATTTCATAAAAATTAGAATGGATAAAATAAGTAATAAATTGGACATTATTATTTTTATTTTGAGCTTTATAAGCGAATTTAGTACGTTTAACAATTTTGAAATGATTTTTTTACATAGTTCTTTTATATTTACATTTTATTAAAATTAGATAATGCATTTTTTTTTTTTTTGGTGAATATTTAATTCTTGTGATCTCTTGGGTTTTAATTGATTTCACATTATATCTGACTTTAATTTAAAAATGGAATAATTTGTTGGTAAAATAATCATTTTCGTATGGGAGCCTGATTAAGTGGACAGCCTTTTTTGGCCAGCTCCTCTGCACTTTTGTTGCCTGGGATGGAATCCATTGTAAAACAACCGTTTAAAATTCATTGTGCTGTTCTTCAATTATAGAATGTGGCTTTAAGGTAACTTTCAATAAGTATTTTAAGGCATCTTGGGTTTTAATTCAATGCAGAATAGTGTGAGAACATCAATGGAAGAAAGAGTATGAATGATAGCAAGGGGAGGACATAGCGAACAATAGCGAGGGCTTGTCATTCTCTATAGTAAGAATGACAGCATTCTTGCTGTTATCTAGAAAGCAATGGAACTGAGAATAAATGATTTCGTGTTTTCAAGCTTGTATTGAATTTCTGGAGTTTTGGGGCACTTATGATTAACGTTCCACCTTACATATCAGCATCTGTGAGTTTGAATCCTATCTCCTGTTACAAGTTTACAATGGTTTAGAAACTAAAATGGATCTTCTTGACAGAACAGCTGTCACGAACTAAAAGTAATTGCTTTTAGTAACAATCAGTACCATGAACTTCAAAATCAATTATTTCTGGGTGATCTCTATGGGTTTGTTCAGAAAGTCATTTCGCTTTTCCCACCTGAATCGGTTTTTTGCTAGTGAAAACCAACCATTTTATGAGTATGAAATCATGCTACCATCAGAAAGATGATAAAAAGTATTGGGCTAGAATTTACTATATGCAATACAATAAAATATTTATTATCTATATGTTTTTCATTTTCATATAAAATGCAATAACTTTTCGAACAATCCAATACATGTAATTAAAAGTTCCAATAAGTATTTTATAGAATGATCCGTTAAATTACAATATACTCATCAAAATTTTATTTTAACTTTCTTTGGTAGTTTCGAAAATTAAAGATGAAGAACGAGAAAAAATTCATGTTAAATTTCATTTTGCGTTTGGGTGTCCAATATGGATAACTAAATAAATTAGATTCAAAATTCTGTCGCTTGCTAACACTGCATTTTGCAAGGCATGTTAGAATAGAAAAAATTATAATTGACACATTTTAATAATTGGAATTTATCAAATAATACCCTTATAGTATTTTGTTTTTAGTAATCTCATTAATATGAAGGTCATACTGAAATTTTCAAGATATACCTACGCTTTAAAAGTTCATTTTACAAAATTTTTATGCTTGAAATTGTTTCCTCCAATATCAATGACGTAAGAAACTATTTCAAATATTAAATTATTCAAATATATCATTTTTTTGGAATAAATGCATTTATAGGCTTATTAATTTATCTTCGGAATGAAAATGATGTCCTGGTAAGTTCTTTCTAAGATTAAAAAAAAAAAAAAAAAAAAAAAAAAAAAAAAGCCAAAAATCACAAACCTTGATTAGGTGAATAAACCGAATGTTCTATCATTTTGAAGTGTTCCATTCAAGAAACTTAATGGTTTCTTGTTTAAAGGGACGACGCATTGTTTTGAAGGAGTGTATAAATCCTCCAATATTCATTTCTCTAAGAAATTTTCAATGATATTTTAGTGGTGTACGAATTAGCTGGATATTGGTACACCACTAAATATCTTTCTATGTGGAAGGGGTGTATAAATCCTCTAATATTCACTTGTCTAAGAATGTTTCAATGATATTTAGTGGACTACGAATTAGCTGGATATTGGTACACCACTAAATATGAATACTATGTGGAAGGAGTGTATAAATCCTCTAATATTTATTTCTCTATAAAAAGTTTTCAACGATATTTAGTGGTGTACCAATTAGTTGTTAATATCTTTGCCATTATAACTCATAATTTTAGCTAATTTTGTAAAAAAAAAAAAAAAATAATAATAAAATAAAAAATAAAAAATTTTTTAAAAAAAAGGCAAAAGTTTTTTTTTTTTATTTTTTTTTTATTTGTATTTTCTCTATTTTGTCGTGGAATCAATTTCAAAGGCCCACGTTTGTTTTTTCTCCGTGCGTTAGAAAGCGAAAAAATGGTACACCTATTTCTTCACCAATTACAGTTTTTTCCACGCTAACAATAAATATGGGGTGCGTTGCTCCATTTTTCCAACTGAACCATAATTTGATGTGCAGTCGGACTTCCTCAGTATACACATGACATAGGTACCCGTTTATAAACGGGTCGGAAACCATTTATATTCCATTCATACAAGGAAAAAACAATGGCAGGAGAGAGAGAGAGAGCTATGCCTGAGCGGGGATTCGCACCCAGAACCTCCCTATCTGCAGTCAGACACGCTGACCACCAGACAGGGTGAGCGGCACTTATAACAATTTAAAACATGATGTGATGACCCCTTCTTTATTAATTCTAACTCAGACTTTTCGATGGCTCTGTTAATTTGTAACATCCAATTATTCATGGAAAATTTCAATAACTTTCTTCATAAAAATTGCATGAAAAGATAGAAATTTATGAAATAATATTCTTATGAACAATATCATATAATAATCAGATTGCAGTGGTAGATCCAATATAACTTTTCTTCTACACCATTTGATTCAATTTAAGAAAAATATTAATCGACTAAAAAAAATCGTTAACATTTTCTTCATGGCGGAAACATCTTCGAAATCCCAGCTGACAACAGTTTTCCTGAGTGTTCTCTTCCTGAAAAGAATTGCAGTCTCAATGAAATTCTATAAGACATCTGAATACAATGCAAGAAAAGAACCTTCATTTCCAAATGCTTATTTTAAATGTTTAGCGTCATCTCCTTGATTTAATTTTCTTTCAAAATCACATACGAAGGAATAGTATTATGATATTCTCACATCAACTCTATTTTTCTTGCTGATTATAGAATTTGTTCTATTTCTAACTATTGAAAATATCATCTGTTATTATAAAGTAATTCATATTCTCATTGTAACATAATTTTTTTTTACCACTCGTCTTCTATATGTATCTAAAAAAAATCACCTGAACTTCAATTAATTTCATGTTGACAATTTAATCGTTTTGCATGCCGGCCACCCTGTCTAGCGGTCAGCATGCTTGACTGTGATTTGGGAGGTCCTAGTACGAAAACCTGTTCAAACATGGATGTACTTTCTCTCTCTCTCCTGTCTTTGCTCTTTCCTTGTATGAATGGTTGCCTACCTTGTAAATGGGTACCTATGGCATGTGTGTACTGAAGAAGTCGGACTCCACAACTCGTTTTACATTATTTTACACTTATACATGATAGAAAAAAAGGGTGAATTGTGACACTAGATTAACAAATTACACATCGTGTCCGTTAATGGAAGGCTACGAGTTCAAAACCTGAACAAACTAAACACACTGCGGTTCATTGATGATGATTGAAACTCGTAAAATATGTATTTGATGAAATGTACCCTTGTGAACTGATACTTCAGACTGATACCTCATACTTTTACGAGTTCAACTGATACTTATGTGATGGCGGGCCAAGTTTGTGATAATTTTGCTTTTCTCAATTTTAAAATTAAGAGGATTCCCTTTAGAATAAATGATTGTACACCCAAGAGGGCCCATTTTAAAAGTAGCCATAAATTCTGTCCCTGAAGTACTGAAAGATTTCGACATACGAGAAATATTCAGGAATTAACATATTTATAAGCAATGTCTTTTTCTAATGAAAATATAAATTATGATGAATCGTTTTTCATAAAATTAAAAAGCTATTTTTAGAGATATATTTCTTAAGAAACATTATTTAAAGAAATAATTATATGACTTTATTAGCATTCTTCATATATTAAAAGTTGACGTGACATGTTTTTTTATTTTTTTATTTTATTATTATTTTTTTTTTAAATAATGGGGGGCACTGGGTGATTAACCCTTCGCCACATCAAGGCCAGAAATTACTACTCATTTAGAGTTATCTGGTGGGCACCTGTGAATCAAGTCACGAATGCGAGTAGCATAAACCACGTCACACCCCCACAAACCGGTTTTTAGGACGGGCCATATTCATACAATATCTCAGGAAAGGACAAAAAAGACAGAGAAAGAGAAAATACATCCATTCCCGAGCCGGGATTCGAACCCAGTTCCTACCCATCGGTAATCAAGTATGCTGATCACTAAACAGAGAAGGCGGTGACCTCACATAGTAACCTCGATTATCTGATACAATCGAATATCGAGAATCATATTCGATTTGATCAGATAATCGATTTTTCCTATAATATGATATAATCATAGTACGATAAACATACATATAATCGATTTTTCCCATAGTATGTTTATCATACTATGGGAAATCATTTATTTTTCTGACACATAAAAATAAAATTAGTATTTATAGCCATATTATACATTTTTAAACACTAATAAAATTGACTTAATGGAGTTTTTTTTTTTTTTTTTTTTTTTTTTTTTTTTTTGAGAATATGTGTTTTTTTAAAATAATGTATATAAAAGGGTTAAAAATAATTTTAACATTCAATTCCTATGCTAATACATATGCAGCATTTTATTTCTATGTATATATATTATTAATTACCAATTAGCTTTAATCATCATTAATTAAATCTTTTCAATGGTGCAAAAATCGTAAAGCATATTTATTTTTATTTTTCGAAACATTTTGCATGTGAAAAAAGGGTTAAAATATATAATTAAAATTTCCAAACTCGTGGATAATAAAATATATATGAAATATATATATGCCATTAATGACATACACTAAATCAAATCACCCAAATGCTTTCATATAGAAAATGCTATTGAGGATTTTTATATCACTTAAATTGTTTGAGACTATTATCTTGTTATTTTCAGAATTTTGCGTTATTACGTCTAGACTTCCTTCTTTCCTTTCTACAAAAATAAAAATATCAAAACAAGTCATAAAGGGTTTGTGATACTTTGTAATTTTTAAATGTCCCCTAATGGAATAAATTTACTTCATTGAAAATTTTTATTTGATTCTCTTTTTTTTTCCTCTATTCATCTGAGAATCACATTTTGAAATATGTTTCTCTCTCTAATTTCCTTACTCTTTCAAATATTTCAATTTTTTGGTAATATATTAATTCTCTATTTAAATAAGGAAAAATAAAAGTATGTATCTTGAATTCCATTTTCATGGAAGCTGAGATTGTAATGAATTTGAATAAATATATTTTCTGGACGAATTATTTTTGTATTTTTTTTAAGGAAAATTATTATTTGAACAAATTATTAAAGCATTAAGTAAAATATGAATCTAGATTATGGAAAAAATAATTTTTTTGTAATTCTAGGAAATAAACTTTTTTGTTACTTGACAATACTTTTTTTTATTATTAATTATTAGATTTTATACATTATTTTATTATAATTAAATAAATATAATGCGATGTACATTTTGATTAATATTACATTTTATAGTAATTGCATATGTTATTTTGATGTTATATTATATTACAAATAATTCTTGGGTGTACTGAAGTAATTTCAGAATATGTTTAATGAGAAAACGTCAAAAATACATATAATTTGCTAGGCCAAAAATATTTTGAATAAAAAAAAAAAAAAATCACTGAAAAAATTTAAAGCAATCCAAATTATTAATATATATGGTCTTTAACTTTTTGATATTAATTACGTACATTACTCTTTCCTTAAGCGTATTTTACTTATTACTTAATGAATATTATATTTAATGCATTCTATTATTTATTTAAAGGAATAAAATTCAAAGGAATGAGTTATTTATATAGCAAATTATTTAAAATGGATGCGAATTTTCATGTAGTACAATATTCGAAACAAATTTCGACTTGATTCAACAAGAAGTTGAAACCAAATTTATTAACATTTTTTTTTTTAACTTTTAAATATTAAATACCACGTTTTATTTTCTTTTATCTAAAAGAATATTTTATTTTTTCTTATTTAATATATTTTATCATTTAAAGGAATAAAAGTTAAAAAATAAGATATTTATTAGAAATCTCTTAAAACGGAGACGAATTCTCCTAATCTGTCATTAAAAAAAAAAATTGTCTTTAATATTAAAAACAATTTTCATGTGTATAACATTCAATATTATTGCAATATTAAAAAGTGTAATATTAAAAATAATTTTTAAATTGTTTGTAAGTGAAAAAAATATCTTTTAATTTTGATTTAGTAAAATATTAACTAATACTTTTATTCTTGATTGATTAATATATTCATACATATTTTATTATTTCATACATTTTATACTTTA
>JAPDSC010070503.1:134734-158616 GCA_026290005.1 Latrodectus geometricus
AAGTTTTAAAAATTTAGGAAATAAGACAAAAACTAAAAGCATTTATTGAGTATTAAAGTAATTATTATTTTTTCGTCTTAAGAATTTCGAAAATTATATATATATATAAAGGTTATTTCTTTATTAAATATTTAAATTTCAATCTCATAATCAAACTTTGAAGGTTACTGATTAAAAATATCGATATTTTATAATAAAATAAAATTAAAAGCTAACTTTATATTTATCTCATATTCCGGTCTACAGTTTATGGGTTCGATTCTTACTTCGATTGTAAATGTTTGTCATTATTCGAAAAAGGCAAAAAGTGACCATAAAATGACAAACATATCACATAAATTAATCTTGTTTTAACGAAACCCAGGAAATAAAGGTTATTTTTTGAATAGATATTTGAATTTTAAAATGGCAATTTGCCAGGTTTTTTAATATTAGCTTATTTTATAATAATCAGTGAAAAATATAATTTCTAATTTATTTTGTATCCTTATATAGTAAAAAACACTAAATAAAGTGCTAAGATGATATCTTTTGTAAACAACGAAAGGATTCCAGCTGTATTGTTTACAAAAGGATAACAATCATATTGCTTACAAATAATAGAATATCTTTATAAATACAAATTATCGCAAATTTTTTTCGTATAGGACTCTAACAATCCACTTAAATCATTGCGTGAAATTTTATTGAAAAAACATATTAAAGAAATTGGTTAATAAATTAAATAACCATAAGTTTATAATTTCTCAAAATTTTACAAATCGCTATTACCAAAAATTTATTTTTTCGTAATATTTAGAATAATATAAGGATATGAATTTTTTATAATCTTAAACGATTTACTCTTTTGAGATAATGACCAGTCCTTGCTTGATCAATCTTATCTATAATCTGTCTCTGAACTAACAGTTAAAAGTGGAAATAGTTCACTAAAGTCTCATAAATCATAATTTTTTGTATTTCTTGTGTATGAAGATTAAAAGGAAATTTTCGAAGGTAAAAGTTTTTCATTAATATTATGTATAAGATGGAATTTTTCTGTTATGAAATGAATAATGCTGACTCAGATTTCTTGATTTCGTTTTGTTTAATTGTCATATTTTATCATATTTTTATTAAAGTAGACGTAAGTTCTCACAGCTTTGGTGGGATAAGGATAACAAATAAAGAGATAAAAAAAGAAAAATATAAAAGAACAATAGTGATTTCTATTATAAAAGTATGGAAATAACTTTCTTGCGGATTTGAATTTTCCTTTGATTGAGAAAGAGTTAATTTCTCACAACTGTAACTGTTTAAATTCAAACAAAAAATCGCCATTTATTTTCCTGTTTTATAATTGTATTTTTATCTGAATGCATAAAACTGATCATGAAAAGTTTTTGTTGCCATTATTCTTTTTAAAAAGCTGTGCGATGTTAAGCATTAGAAAAAGAATCAGTTAGAATAATTTTAATTGTTTAAAAGATATCTAAAATTAATATATTTTTGTACAAGTAAATAAAGTGGTTTTTCTGACTTAGTAATTATCTCCTTTTAATTGGAGCACCGTATAAAATGTTCTCTTATGAAAAATGAAACAAAGAATTTATCTGTTCTTGGTATTCTTAGATTATTAACTTTTGATATTTTTACACAGAGTTGGCTAATTAAATAACATACTGAAGATCAACTTAAAATAGACAGCCCACAATAACTTGTCATAGTAAAATTATCATAATGATTGCTTTGTTCAAAATGATAATTTTATAAATGATTCTTATAAGATAACTTAATTTCTACTATGATGATAATGTAACGATGAACCAAGCTGATATTTTTATGATCAACGTACTGGCTTCCTGATCAATAATTCGGGGCTTCGAAATTTCGAACAATTAATTAATCTAAATTTATTAGCAGGTGAAAAAAATCTAATGATCGAAATACTGAATACTGTTCGAAATCACTGGCCATATTATTTTTAGAACGTATTGTTTCTCTTTAAAGTGCTTACAATATTGTTTAAAAATAATATTCTCCCAGAAAAATTTATGTTTTAGAGGTCAATAAAAGTTGTCTTGTCTAAAAAAGAATCAGCTATTAAGTGAATCACTTCTCCCTCATTTCTTTCTGTAGAATCTCAGTTATCATAATCGAACTTTTTAAAAAAATCATGTGATTACGATTATATATCGGTTGTTTTAATCTTTTTTCGTGATAAGCAATGTTAATCTGGAACATCTCATCTACTTTCCTGAAGGACACGGTTGGCTTTCACAAGTTTTGATCAATACGCAGCTGTGTTTTCCCTTCGTAAATGCCTTTTAACTGTCACATAAAGATCCTACCTGTACAATTACTGCAATTGAGAAGACAGTCGAGGTTTATTTTTTTGTTTGCAGACATTAAAAAAAAAGTTTTTTAATAACCGTGAATAAACTCGAATAACATTTAATCGCTATAAACAATTTATTTCCTCTTTTTCTTCCTAAACGGAACCTAAGAGCTCATTTATTTTAATATTTAGTGTATAGTTTACAAGCGATAACTAAGGAAGGAAGTAAAGAACTTTTTGTTAGTTGATATCTTCCTGTCTTTATCTTGAGTGTTCTGTAAATTAACTGTAAAAACTGTTAGTGTACAGACTAAGCATCAAAAGGACTTGTTGAATTTGCATTTATTGTTCATCAACTATAAAATATCGATAGTAGCTCTTTCTTGTTATACAAATTGATATGTTTATCCAATTTGATTACAAATTAAAATATCTATATTAAAATTAATTTTATAGAGTGTTTTGATTAATAAAATGTATATAAACTTATTTTTTGGGGTATAAATTTTTAATATTTAAGGTTCATTTAAAGACTTACAATCTCTCCAATGTTCAACAAAGTTTTCATGTTCAACAAAGTTTGTATGAAAAATAAAGAGTATTTTTTAGTTACTATATTTTAACTTTGTACTAAATTTTATTAAAAAGTACTTTTTTGATTATCCGTTCTCTTTTCGATTGGTACTTTCACTTACCTTTAAAATTAACAAAGTATATCTTAACAAAATTTTTCAATTTTAGTAATTTTAATACAAATAAATGGTAATATAATAACTAATATATGAAGCTCAAAAAACTAAAAGGGATATTGCAGAAGAAAATCCAATAAAATAGTCAAAAGCTGATACATTAATTATTTCATCATATAGTTAGTTTATTTAAAAACCTTATGAATCTGTTTGAAAGATTATATTGATATCAAAATGTAAAATTTTTGATCAAGATAATCTTTATTATTTTGTTTATTGATTTTTTTTTTTAAACTTGATAATTTTGTTTTTGATGCTGACTTTTTTTCTATAAGCCTATAAAATAAATTAAATCTTCTTCTTTTTTTTCTCTTTATCCATTTTGTGATCGATAAGAAGCTAGTCGAATAACTATCTCCCCTGTTTTTAGCGTTCAATAGATCTTGGGTTTGATTCCTAATTTAGGCTCGGATGATTTTAATGATTTGGAATCTATTTAAATAGTAGGTAAAAATAATCATCGAGCAACAAACTAACCAAATCTAGAACTATTTCCTAATCCTTTGTTAATGTAAAAATAGTTATTTTTTTCTTCAATATTGTTAAGAATTACTACTTTTGACTAAACGGAATTGGTATTAATATATCAGTTACTGAGAAATAAAACAAATTGAAAACAATAAAAAATTATTTAACAATAGACTGCCTAATAATTGATATTTTAATAACCATTTAACAACTGGCATTTAGAATGCTTATTATAAGATTTTTTAAGTACTTAAAGATTTTTCACAAACACATGAAATGACATATTTATGTATACCAAGGGCAAAAAATCTTGAAAACTTCCAAGCATGTACCTCGATTGATGGAAATACAGGAAACAGAAAAGAAACATATTTCTGACTTTTGTTCAACAATAGATAATATCGAACCCAAAATTCTCCACTCTTTTAAGAATAATTCTACTAATAGAACATAGTGAGCTCTGCCTTAATATTATTTAAATGATTTAAACATTACAATTTTAATTAATGCTTGTTTTTTGACGTGCTTGGAAATATTTAGTTTTCCAGAATCTACTTTAAACTGAAAGTGCAAAAAATCACCATTGAGCGACAAGCAAATCAAACTTTGATAGATCTTTTTTTAAATGACACCTTAAAGTGTTTAATTACATTCCTTGCGATGAATAAACTTTGAAACGAGTTATTTCAATGTTTTTTATATTTCAATGATAGATATTTTTAGTCCTAAATCTGCTCAAAACTTAAAATATACTGAAGACAGGGAGCTTTAAAAGTGTAGAAGATGAGCTTCTGAATTTATTATATCTTCCAAGCATTCATTAACAAAGTAATTCTTTTTAAACTAGTGTCAACAGCACTAGAGAGGCTTTTGTTTTGATAAGGTTCTTACTCGGGTTATAATTTACACCACCAAATACGCTTTTGGGTTCCTCTACCTCCTTTACTGAGCTTAAAATATCCCTCACCAACATTCGTCAACTAGATTAAGAAACAACGCGATTTAACTATTTTTATATCGGTAAAAAGAAATCGTTGTGTCCAGTATTACACGATTCTGACACATTTAAGATGGTTGAAGTAATTTGATTTATTGCTTACTTCGAAAGTAACTTCAGCGTTGAGTCTGCGTCACACGTGTTTTTACTTTGTTTTAGATCTTACTTTGAAATTAAAAACAGACTGTCATTTATTGCATAACTATGAGAAACCGCAATAAGTGGTGCCTTTGATCCCAAAGTTTTTTTTTTTTTTTTTTTTTTTTTTTGTTCCCAATATTGAAGATAGAGTTCTTGTAAGCGCTTTTGTTTTTCAATTTTAAATGCATTTTACCAAATATTGTGGCATTTTTGAACTTGATCTTTTAATTCGCTATTTATATCTGAGCAATTTATGACGATGCACCCGAAAAAACCTTGGATATAGCTCTTGAACTGGTAGCGACTAAAAAAAGAACTTCCCTAAGAGCTTTCTAACAAAACGTTATCATTCATGCCATAATTGAATTAATGCCAAAAACCCCTTGATAAAAGTTATTATAATTCGCATTTAAATTCACTGGCTTCTACCCTTATAAATATTCTCTACTAGCTCTATTATAAACGCAAAAATAACCGATTATGTGTACTTTTTGTTTGCATGCGAGAAATAAAATCTAACAAATATATATTCCGAGGCAGAAGTATATAAAATTAAAGTATTCTTAAAGTTTTCATGCAATATATTAGCTTTACCATTTTTGAGTAATGTATTCTACTAGTCTATTTGTCGAACTAGTATAATGGTTAGTGTTTGTACTGCATTTCAGCGGCTTGTGGGTTCGAATCCCCTCGCTCAAGTTTGGATTCTTGTAGTGACCCAAAATTTATTTTAAATTTCAAGACCAGTCAAACTGTATTTCGTATTTAAAATAAAATCTTGGACAAGTAACTAAAACTTTGCCAATACGTTTGGTTTTGTAGTAAAAGTCTACAAGAAAACTTTTCCTGTAAAAGCATGGGTGTTTAAGGATCACTCGTGACCAAAAAGCAACGTGTTCGATCCTATAACGTCCGGCAGAAGTTTAATGTTGATTTTGAATTGTTGCATTTTAAGCATTTTGCTATCATCAGATTTTTTGCTGTAAAAGTTTAAATAAGTGAATAAGGTTACATATGTTAAGGAAAAGTAATGAACATAAAAATATCAAATTTTTATTTTAATTAAAAATACTATTATTTAAATTTTAAAAAATTAACAATTTTTTTTCGTTTTTGCAAATAATTGTAAAAAATCTTTTTTACAAATATTTGTAAGAAAGATTTATACAAATAATTGTGATTATAGAATTTTATTTCCTACATAAACAAAATATTTTGAATTTTTTTACATGAATAATTTTTATAAAGTGTTTTTTACTATAATCTAATGCAATATATTTAAATAAAACATACTTTCATTAGTCTCAATATTTTATTATCACATTTATGGGGAAAATATGAATCTGATTAGTCATTATAAAAAATATGCTTGAGGAAGAAATGTTAGCAAATATGTTTTTCTAAATTACTTATTTCAGATTAATTTCGGTCTCGTGAATTTGGTTTATCATCAAAACTCTACGCAATCTTATTACTAATAATGTATGCGAAAATACGTTTTACTTATTTTTTATGATATGTTACTAAATATACATTAAGTTAGATAATATCAGTAACATAATTATTTTATTTCACAGTTATTGTTGTAAATATTCTCAATTCGAGCCTTAGTTATTACAAAGTATAAGAAAACCTCGACAAACACTAATTTTCCCATGAAATATGAACCATAATAAATACACAACTAAAATAAAACTGTATTTAAATTATGAAAAACATTCCAATAACTATAAATGAAATATTCTAGGTAGAAAATTTCCTCATTATGAAAAATTTGCACAGAATTCAAATGACGAATAAATTGATAAAGACTGTGCAGCATCAGTAAAATTATCTATTGTAATTTAATACTTAAATTCAAAAGAATTAAATTTCAAAACATTGAAATAAATACAAAAAATTCGAAGCCAGATATTTTATTATTTATTAAGCCAGATTTTGCTACTATTTTACCAAAGAATCATTGTTGAAAGTTTAAAATGGGTGCTTGTATAAAAGTGTAATTTTAATATAAAGTGAAGAGTTAATATAGCTTAAATTCATTTTAATTTATTCAATTTTATGAATTATGAATATAAGACATTGAACCGATTTTAAATGAAAAATATTAAATCAGATACGCAAAGGGTTATAAATTTAAAACTTAATTTTTTGGTAAGGAATAAAAAAATGCGCATTTTTTTTCCTAGTATGAGAGCTAATTAATGCATTTTTTCTTTTTTAGAGAAAATAAATTAGTTAGCCTATACTTTAAAGTGCTCCCTTGATTCTCGCCAAGTTGTGATCGCGTTTGATCGCCAAGCTGGGCAAAATCCAATCGCATTCTGATTGCAACAAAACAATTGATTGTTCTGTGCCATTAAAAATCGCCAATAAAATCGATGGCCAAACAAAAATCACCAAATTTGTCAAGGGGGCACTCTTAAATATAGTTTTACCAATAAATTGACTGAACAAAAGTATTTAAATTCATAAAATATTTTTTATAAATTGCTTAAGAATCCTTCTTCACATAGAGACATTACATTAACCCATATTTTGATGCAACAGGTTTTGAGTCAGAAGTGATCAGTTTTATGAATTATTGCGTCAATTATGCACGATTTCTAAAAATTAATTATTGTATGAAAATTTACTAAAACTAAATTACAAATTTACTTTGATATCTTAAAATGCTAGTAACTATGATTTAATTTTGCATCTATAAATAAAAATGTTTCACGGAAACTGAGTAAAAAAATTCGCCCATAATTATTGCGCCTTCTACTTCCGTGATGTCAATCGGTACTGACAATTGCCTAATGACACCTCTAGATATCGTAACCAGTTATTTTATTTTTATTAAACAATATGCAATATTGCATTCTTATGTCAATAGGAATGCTATGAATGTAATGGAAATATTTTGCTCATAACTAGTTACCAAAATATTTCCATTATATGCAAATCATTCCTATTGACATTCTATTGACTTGTAACTTTCTAACGATTGTAAATTTTCTAAATGTTAAAACGACTGTAAACATTCAAAATTCTTGAAAATATTCAAAAAAAATTTTTAAAGACTAACAATTTGAATCACTACCACAATGAAAATTAATATTTTAATTTTGAAATTATTAAATATATGTAAAATATAAATAGTTTAATACATTTTAATTAAATTTTTATATGATCTATGGAGCTGAAGCTTTCAAACCAATGTATGAGTCATCCAAACACGTGTTACAATAAGAATGCCGATGGTTTATTTATATTTTAGAGACCTAGTTTAATTTATATACCTTTGGTTAGAATTATGCATTTTTTATAAATATGTTATGGAATATAAAGCAGAATTTTTTAACCCAACTCTTAGATTCATAAGACGTCAATCGATTTAACTTTTGTTTTTCACAATTTCTTAAACTAAAGACTTCAGAAAACGAGTGTATACATATTACTTTTAAATCTCAAACAACGCTCTTTATCTAAATATTTCTCAAATCTAAAATAGGGTAAAGTGCAAATTAGGGTAGCCTTTGGTTTCACTAAAAAATGTGGGGATAAAATATAATTTCTCTAGTATAATCCATATATTTTTAGTGTTTTAAATAACATAGTTTTAGGGTTTCCATTTTGTTATTAACATTTTGGCGTTACAAGGATATATACAAACTATACTATGTACAAGGATATATACAACGAATCAATATGAGCAATTTCAATAACATAGTGATCAGTAAGCGAATCCCAAAATAGACACAGTTTGTTCGAAAAGGTATCGGCTATTTACAGAGCAGTTTTGCATAAACAGAAAAGAAAGTCCAATAATAATTTGCATACGGTTAGAAAACGTTCAGCTGCTTTGAAGATATCGTTTTCCCCGAAGTCAGAGAGCGCCTTAATGCTTTGCCGATGTAGTCCTATTATGGATTCCATGCGGCATCCGGAATTAGTAGAGATCGCTAACTTTTTACTTTGCCGGTATGGCAACGATAGGACAGAGGCGTTTTTCTGCTTGCTTTGCTGTGAGTGAAGTTTGCGTTTAATTAATCAGGAAATTTAAAGGTAAGCACTTATTTTTCTGTTGTGCTTTTTATTTAAGTATTTTGACTGTAGTTCCGCTACATATATATATACTTAACATTCAAAATATTTATTTGAATGTTTAATAAGTGCTTTTTCAAAATTTTGCAGGGCATTTTATTGTTTTACAATATATTTCAAATTTAGAATAAATGTATATTCCTTTGTACTATTTCTTATAACCCAAATATTACTCTATTTGAAAAATCATTTAATGGTATTGCGCCATTCTCAAAAATAAGATTATGCTTTAATATTGACGACTTTTGAAATGTGATCATAATTTAAAGTTAAAAAATATATTTTAATTGCTCTTGCCGATTTAAACTAACCATAGTGGATGTTATGATTTATTTATTGCTTGCATAAACAATCAAATATTAATACTTAGTGTGTTTTACATGCTACATGAAATAAATTTATGTTTACGTAAGGATTAATAAAAATTAATTTTTTAATAGCGGTATCAAGTGAGACAAATCTCCAATAATATATAAAACAACCCATCCCACTAAGATATTGGCCAACATTTTCTATCCAACTGCTCACTGAAGAGCTCATCCCACTGACAAATTGACTTGTTTTTGATGGGTGAACAAAATTATATATTCAACATGATTGGTGAAAACTATTATTTGTTTAACTCACAGACCCATTATAAGTAAAATAAAGTGACGTACACATGATCTCAACTGTATCGAAAAAAACTATCTCTTTATTGTTAAAAAATAAATTTTTATAAGGCCTTTTTCTTATGGCCGTTTACGTTCTTAAGCATTAATCCTTCACCTTTAGAATATTCCATTGCGTTACAGTGAAGTAGGGAAGGGAAGGTAGAAACGCGGAAATCTTCACGGGGAACATTTAAAAAAATAGGAAGCAAAATAAACTTGTATTAAGCCACATTTCAAGATCGTTGACTCTTCTGTCATTGCCTCCTCACTCATCTCTGCGTTTACTCCTTTTGCCTTACTAGTAGCGTTCGATTTCGTCCGCATCCCCCTCGGATTCTCAAAAAGAATAAAAAAAGGTCCACCGAAAGAAAAGAGCATGTCGTCGAAAGTGCGAGCGCACATTCCATGTGAATGCGATGCCTTCCAAGTCTCGTTTTTAAAGTGACTCATCTTTTTCTATTTCTGCACGAAGATGAATAAAAATAAGCGACAAAAGACACGGAGTGCGAGGGAGTGGGGGTGATCCCAGACAGGGATGGTGCCTTCAGTCGTTAATGGATATACCTGTCTCGGGACGTTATTTGTGTTGACATTGGGCGAGCGCTGGAGATAGTTAAGGTCGTGCAAAGGCCCTTTCCAGAAATATAGGACATAGTTGTGAAGTGTTTTTATGGAAGCCTCTAATGGGATTTCATGGAGTAAGCCGTCAATAATAAAATGGTATAATGGGTGAAATGAAAACAACAGAACAGCAATTATGACGAATGAAGAAACTATTATAAGCAAAGACAATTTTACTTTAAATAATTCATTGCTTCAAATGATTTCATAAAGACATATTTTTCATAATTATGGATTTTATTTAATTTTAGCAAGCAACTGAATTGACAAACTAACTTGATCAGAGCATTGTTAAAAGTGTTAACATTGCGTTTTCTATCCTGCAATGGATCTTTCAGATTTAAGGGCTTAATATGACAATGATCATTCAAATGGAATGACTCTACTAAGGTCACAGTCACAGTTAAATTAAAGGATAATTTTGCTCCATACAGGTTTATTGTCAGTATGAGTGCTTAGAAAATTTTCAGATTCCATTTGTAATAAATTTCTGGAAGGATTTTTTTCACTGTCTGCGAAAAATCTTTGCGACTGAGAAAATATTTTATTTAAAAGTACAAGTTTTTTCAACCATGTGGTATAAAATTAACTCATAAGTTTGATAAATTCATAATTCCTTTTAGGTACAAAAATAAGGATATTCATATTTCATAAGGACATTCACATTCATTTTACATATTTTATTCTAAATTGATGATCAATATAAATAAAAAATTTATAATGAGCCACAGAAAAGAGCAACAGAAAAAAAAAATCAAAAAACAATATTCTATTAAAATTAATTATAAAGCTTTTAAATAGTAATTAGACAGTAGCGAGATCAGAACTTTTTAATCTTAACTAAAGATTGTACCAAATATGCCGATTTCAGCTGCCGATGTAAAATTGAAGCTGAATACAAATATTTTGCTTCTAAGAAGTAATTTACTATCAAAGACATCTCAAAAGAATTTAGTTCCGCAACAATGTTATCTTGGTTGTTTTCGAATGAAAACAACAATAGATTTTTTGTAATGTAGAGAGATCGATGAAAAAATTCAAAACATGTTTAGGTAAATATTTAAAGAAAAAAGATAATTTATTAGTAATATACTATTATTTCATAATACTTCTATCGCAAAAAACGGTACTTGGATTTTAGGATTAGGAATATCTTTTCAAGTTTACAAAAAATACTTTTTACAATATGCTAACAATTCGCAAATTACTTTTATATTTTAAATGAAAAAATAAAATTAAGAACAATAAAAAAAGTTCAAGAAATAGAACAAAGCCCGTAGGATGATAAGATTTTATAAGTATTTTTTTTTTCTGTTAACGCTTTTAATTTTTTTCAATTTTCAAATATTAAATTTAAATACCTCATTAGATGCCGCTATAATAAATCTCATATGACCAAATACCAAGCGTATATTGCTTACATTAAATGCTTTTACGTTTTTATATTTAAGTCCGGTGAAAGTTATTAATTTAATCGAATCGAATAACTTAATAGAAATCTTTTTTTTTTAATTTGTGCCTGATCCACTTATTCAAATGTATTAACTAATACTAATACATTTGAATGTCATTGCTTTTTTATACTATTCTGTATTTTAATATGCTTAATAATTTTTGCCAATAAACGAAACAGTAGTGTGTTAATCAAATTGAAAGACGAATTGCTTGTTGCCAAAAAATATTTGTTTTAAGTAAAATCATTAAAGATATAAAAGAAACAGTTATATTAAAATAGTAGTCCTTATTAAATTAATAAAAATAAATTTTCAAGAAACTGCACTTTGTTCTAGTGAGCACCACTGATTTGAACTAGTTAAAAAAATTAGATTAATAACACGCCCATTTTCTTAAAATTAACTGAAGGAAATTATGCTATTGTAAAAACTTCAACTTATATAAATTAAAGTACGCCTATAGGCCTGCAAATTTTTAAGCTATTCCAAATCCAACCCGAATTTAATGCTTCATTAAATTTAAAATACTGAATTAAAATATATTTCTTACGTTTTTATGTTTATCTTCTAGATTTTATTTATAGTTATTTGTAAAAAAAAATAACCGGTTATTTTTAATATTTGTTTTAAAAATTAATTTAGAGTTTGATAAAAAATATATGTACTGTTTAAGAAATAATATTTTTATTTATGCATAAAACGCATTTTTGAGATTAAACAACGCATGCGAAAGTGCCTTCACGTCTTAAAATTGTAAAAAATGTGTAAGAAAATTTAATACTCGCGATACAGGAAATATTTTGATGTACTTTTCAATTATTTACGAAAAATTCTAACAAATGTATGAATTGATTTTAGTATATCATCCATGGTTTTTGGTAAAATATTTTGATATCATCATTAATTCTTTAAATTTCACCTCTCCAGATTGTTTATTATTTTGGGGGGTATCTAAAAGAAAAAAGATGAGGCAAGCAAAAACCATAATGTTTGGAGCAACTTAAATAATATTTAACAAAAAAATTAAGGCGAGAAATTATAGGAACATTTCAAGAAACGCTACAAAAGATAATGGAAGAATTACCAAAAAAATATATCTGTTATCACAAAGGAAACATCAATAAATTATTCCTAAATAATTGAAGAAAAATTTTAAAAATTTATCTTTTGTTATAAATATTCCACAACATTAATTTTTCATATGATTTTCTTTAATTTAAAACCGTGAAGGTATTTTTGCGCCAACCCTTCTTTATACTGAGACATGTTTTCTCCTTAGCTTGTTTTGCAGTGAACGTTTTGTGTGAGAATAAGATTTCATGAGTTGTGTCTTGAGGATTAATTTGACCGTTTATCTTATCCCCATGAAAACATTCGTTTTCCTTTCAGGAAAAGCTCAGTAAAAAGAAAAATAACCTGAGCTAGCATGTGCATGCTGAGACATACTATAGTCAGGAGAGGCGATTTTACATGACGAAAAAGTCTGGCAACTTTAGATACCAGTACAAAATTGCCACAGGTAATTTTTTCAAAACTAGATGTGCTTTTAGAATAAATTTTGCAGTCATGTAGCACAGTTTGCTGTTTTCCTAAGCACATTCTTTTAATGCATAAATTTACACTTATAGTTTCTTAAAAATTTTTAGGAAGATAAGATTTTATGGAATTTTCGAACAAACAATGCACATTGGGATTGAAAAAAATGAGTCCAGGAGCAAAGTTTCTAAAAGAAGTTCTAAAGTTTTTAAAAAAAGTTTCTTATAATTAAATTAAAAAGCGATCAGAGATTTACATAAAATATAATTTTAACTAAAATTATAGTTTTTTTTTAAATGATTTTAGATAGAATTATTTTAATAAAATTTTATTTGTTGAAATTAAAAAAAATATTAAGTGAAAATGTTTTGGCATGAAAAAGCTTTCTTAATCCAAGATTCCTTAAGTGTGAATAATTCGAACTACGTCAAGTTGTTGTTTTTGTAGAAGAAAATTTATTAAAAAAATATATTCTAATGTTTTTGTTTTTTCCCCCCCACCAAATTATCCACTGAGTTAAGGGAATGTAACAACAGCACTTGTAAAAGGCTGCAATAAAAAAAAAAAATAAAAAAAAAATTTAAAAACATTTAAATCGTCCTTGCCGATTTAAACTAACCATAAAGCTGATGTTATGATTTATTTATTGCTTTCATAAACAATCAAATATTAATATTTAATGTACCTTACATACTACAAGGAATAAATTTATCTTTACTTAATGATTAATAAGTATTTATTTTTTAATAGCGGTATCAAGAAAGACAAATCTCCAATAACATACAAAATAACGCATCCCACTAAGATATTGGCCAACATTTTCTTTCCAACTGCTGACTGAAAAGCTCATCCCACTGACAAATTGACTTATTTTTGATGGGTGGACAAAATTGTATATTCTGAAGTGACGTACAATATCTCAATTATAACGAAAGAAACAATCACTTTATCGTTTAAAAGAAAAACACGTTTGAAAATTTTTTTGGAATACGATTGAAATATTGGGGTTTAGGTGTGATTTAGAGATTCTCCGAAAAAACTATCTAACGACTTATAGATTTTAAGACCACAAAAAAAAAAATTTTTTTTTGTAAGTCCCTTGCTCCTTGACAATTTCCATTCATTTTTCTAGATAATGAGACAGTAATGTGCCAGCCATTCTTAATGATTAATAGAAGGGATATCAAACCCTTACTCCAAGTCGTAATCTTGAGATTTTCTGCTCCAAAAGTTCGTTCATCCAAAAAAGTTTGATCAATCTCCACGTTGGGTTCTCTTAAAATAGTTGCCGTCTATTTTTCTTGTCACCAATTTGGCGTAGTAGACAGCGTATAGCATTCCATGGAGACAGTCTGGTTTAAATTTCCAAATCAAAAAGTTTATTTCTCCGGATTTTTTTCTGAAACATTTCCGGGTGCATTCTCAGGATTTTTTTTTTCCAAACCTTCATAAACAACTCAAGCACTTCTTACATAGTAGTAAATATTTAAACCCAATACTCTCCACATTTTTACTTTTTATTTAAAAAATCACATTTAATTTGAGAATATTTCTAATGTGGTGAAAATTTTGGTTTGTAATTTATTCCACGTCAAAAATACCTGGCTTTCATTATCAATTTCGAGTAAAAAATCCATAATATCAGCAAAGATAAAAGCTGTTATCAATTTGGAAAAGCCGCTTCTATTAGTCAAATTCCGATGGGAGAAAAATTTTGAGATAAAGTGGGTTTAGAACGCCGAATCCATCTGGAAACACTTCATTTAAAGAATTTAGAATTGCTTGATAGTTTGTTTATAATGCACTATAATTTGTCAATAAAGTTGCGTTGGAATGGTTGAAAAAGTGTCCAGTTACATTTTATTTGCATTCCTAAAGTCAAAAATGGCGGGTTGATTTCCTGCTGAATTTTATTCTTTGTGGTTTGATAAATCAGTAGCAGTTTTTTTTTTTTTTTAATAAATCTATAACCGTTTGTTTTGTTTCTCCATAAATCAGTTATCAATTTCTTTGTTACTCATTTAATTTATGATAGTTCTTTGTTCTGTAAATCTATAAATTTATAGCAATAATGTAACAATTATATAAATATTATCAGCTTTGTTCATTATACAAGTTTCTTTTTAAACAATTTTATTCGTGTACTATCTCTTAATGTAACTTTACTTATTTAGAAGTATTGCTCTATTATCTGATGTGAGCTATTTATCAAGTTTCAAATTACTGTTATATAGAAGATAGATTTCTTAAATTTTGTTTACTGAAAATTTGTCGCTGAATTTTTGAAAGTATTTTATTAAAATTAAGATTGCCTTCATAAAATATAATTGGAAATTAGTGAAATGATTTAATTGTGAAAACGCAATTTCAGAATTATTGTCTACTAAGATAAATCATGCTTTCCAATTCAAATACTTTCGTAGTCTTTATTTTAATAATATTATGAAAATAATAATTATTCGTTTAGTGCCGTATTTATTCTCTTCAGTTAACGTAATAAGCTGGTTACTCATAGTTTATTTGTAATATTTTACTTTTCACAAAATGGATTTATGATCACGTTGTCCTTGTTTAGTGCTTTATATTATAAATCACAACAGATAGCCAATCAGACTTTATTATAATGCATTTATTCAGCAGTTTGTTGCGGAATTGAAACATTAGTCATAAAATAATGGATACAATTTATTTTTAATGTCTTATAGGCGAGTAATATTTTGTAGTTAAATGTATGTATTCAGTCTATGCACATACAGAAAGAATCATTTTAATTTTTTTGTAGTGCTAGAATTAAGGGGGGGGGGATGTTATGAAAATTTCTGAATTAATCAAAATAACAAATCTTTCTGAGATAATAATTTAATTATATTTGGTTAAAGAATTATTTTTAATAAATTGCATACATTTATATATATCGAAAGTAAAAAATACTGAATATTAGTAGCCTAGCAAAGAATAAAACTATTTCATCTTTTTCTGCTGTTAAAGTTTTAGCTAATAAATATTAATCTATTCTGCATCGTAAAAAAAAAAATACTTTAAAGTTGTTAGAGGATATGCAAAATGATTTTCAATATTATTTAAATATTGTTAAAATAACAGAAATATTTAAGAATCACTTTAAAATTAAATATATATAAACATCACAAACATTCCAATCTGCCTGCCGGTGGCTGAGTAGTTATTCCTGACTCCTAGGCTGTTGGTCCTTTGTTCGAATCCCGGTTAGGGAATGGTTTTCTTTCTCTGTGTTTCTTTGTCCTTTCTTCTGAGATGATGAATGAATGTGGCCCGCCCTATAAACGGCTTTGTAGCGATGTAACGTGGGTAATGTTACTCGTCTCCGTGACTTGTTCACAGGTGCCCTCCGGGTAACGCTAAATGAGAACCAATTTCTGGCTTTATGGCGAAGAGTGCCCAGTGTCCGTCATTGGAAAAAAAAAACATTCAAATCTTAATTTAAATTTTATCATTAAGTCCATTTATGTGAAGCGTAATAATAAGAAAAGTTGAATTACATGGTAAAGCAATCACATAAGATATGCAAAGAAGATAATAAAAAAAAATGGAGGCTTACTGATGAAATAAGATATTAAATTAGTTAAATCCCTTTCAACTTAAATTAACTCTTATATTTTACCAGTGATTTTAATAAACAAATAATATTATACTGAATGCAATGTCTGGCGCAGCTTGTCCGTAATCGGACCTTGTGCCATTAAACCCCACCAATCAATCAATCATTCAACTTAAATTAAAAGGGTTGAATCTAATCCGTGTTATTTTGAGATGGATGTTTGTAGTGGTATAGAATCTACTTTGAAGCACCCATCCAATTAACCCTTATGAGTTAATAAATGACCTTAGAAGACAAGTGAACCAAGCTTTCTTTAATAACTAATAATGATAGTTATTTCTGCTCATCGCATGGTATATTTATCAATATGAGCAAAAGGGAGTTTCCTGTTTTTTGAAATGTCAATAACAGTCAATGCAATTAACTATCGATGAAAAAGCACTCGCAGCTGCAGACACGTAGCAGAGGAAAAGAAATGAAACAGCATGTATTAGTCTATGGACTTCATGATGTCAGATTTAATTAAGAATGTAGATTTAAAAGCAAAATTAGAGAATTATTGTGAGAGGAGGAAAAATAAAACTATTTGGAATCTGACTTTTAAAAATATAAACAGGGAATTTTGTAACAGTGATAGCTGTAAGAATGTACCTAAAGCATTAATTTTAAGGTTTTTTCAACTTTAATAATAAAACTTTGTGAAATCCAAGTGGATAGTTTGCACTTTTTTTAATAACATTATATAATGACTAAATTATCAATTATCAACATTTAAAGCTTATAAATATATTATTTCTAAAGTTCGATATAACTTTAGTAATCTACCATATATTAAAATTTAATTTTAACTGGATACAATTAACAGAATTCATTCGTTGATATGCGAAATAATGATCGCAATCTTTACACTACCTTAATTTATCTATAGATCACTTATTCTAAGTATTTATATTAAGGTAAAAAATATTTGTATTACACAAACATCTTTAAATAGTTAAATATATAACTAAGGTTGGTTATATGATGTTAGAAAATATGTCTCTTCTAATCCTTAATGTTTTACAAATCCTATTATTATATTAAATTATCTAAGTTAGTTTATAATATACTATCTGCAACAAATGAAAAAATTTTTTATTTTTCCAGAGCAGAAAACAGGCAAATTTTTTCGATATGAAGACTAGATTTAAATTAAAAATAAATAAAAATCCTGTAAAATATGAACAAAAGGAACTAAGGTAGAAAGAAAGTAGCTTTAATGAAATACATTTTATATAATTGTCAAATAAGAATAAGTTTAAGTTAAGTCAAGTTTTGAAATTGGGAAAGATTAATTTTTAGCAAAGTGACGTCAGTGCATGCGTGGGAAAATGCAAATTATATTGTAGGATGTATTTAGCTTATTTATTGTGAAAATGAAATGATTTGCATGTTCATCACGTAATTTAGAAATAAAAAGAAATTCATTTATTCTCCATTAATATTGCTAATGCGATTCGATATTACCCTTTAGTTACTAAGTTATTAAATAATCAGGTCGAGTCTTTCATTTGCTGTTCATTGTATCTCCAATCGAGGGTCCAATATTGAGAAAACGAAAAACACGCTCGCTGTATTTGACAAAAATATTTTCTTCAAAATTTCAAAAAATTTAAAAGAAAGTAGATTTAAAGTTTTGATGTTAAAAGAAAGAAGGTAGTGTACATTCTACATATTTTTCTGTACCCACAGCAGGTGATAGTTTTCAAAGAGGGAAAAGACCCATTCTTCTCCATTCTTGACGCGGGCAAAGTTCCTGAATGATATGCATCGTGGCATAAGCAACTTTTGAGTTAAAATCAGCGTTAATTACGGCTTTAATCAACTACAAACTCTTTCTTTAAAATTTTGAAATTAGACAGCCTATGTTTTAAGCTAGCTCCAGTTCAACATCGTGTTATAAGCAACACCATTCAAGCTTTCTATATTCAACTACAAACATAACTTTAGTGGATGTGCAGAATAAAAACTTTGTTTGTATAGACTACATATATGATTTCTGATAGGTTTATGGAGTACAATTTTTCATGTACTTGCAATTACACACGTTTAGAGTTTTAGTATTTGAGATTACTAAATAACGAGAAAAGATACTTTTAAGAGAACCGTTATTGACTGTTAATCATACTAATCGGTTGCATTTACATATTTATAAATATCAAGTAACTAAGACTAAACATTTTATAATTAATGTGACTGTTATTTTTAATTATCATTAGCCGTATATGTGTGTTTTGATACTCATTATTCAAATGCAGTAAAAATAACAGTAAAAATTCTACGTGCAATATTATGCTTACTTATTTATCATTTTATCTACGAAAAATAATTTTTCTTAAATTTGCATGTTTAGTGTTTGCAAGAGAGTTCTAGAATCTTCTTTTGTAGTACTCTAGCATTTATTGCTAACACAAAACGGAAATAACAAATGATATATTACATTCGAATGCAATACTCTTCCTATTTTTTACCATTTATATATTAAAACTTTAAGACAAATAACTTTTAACTAAAAAATATGAGAACTAAGATAGACTTTATCTTTTAAAATGATTTTCATTAGGGTTGTGAGCTACTTATCTCAACTATGGTAAACACATTAGTATGATTCATTTTTATAAACCGCTACCGAAAGTTGATAACTTTTTTGGTTAATAATAAAAAAAAATACTATTTTTGTTTGATTCATAATCATTTTCTTAATGATCTTAATCAGACTATTATCTATAATTTATTTTTATCCGTATATGCTCAATTTTATCCGTATATGCTCAATTTATTTTTATCCGTATATATCCGTAATTATTAAGCCCGAAAATTTTTTAAGGTTTTAGATTCGAGTAAATTGTTATTTGAATTCAATAGGATTTTATTTAATAATTCCTTTAAAGGAATCTCTCTGGTAAAATTTTTTAATTTGTCGCATGCTGTATTTCTTACAACCATTTAAAAATAAATTTTTATTATCACTCACACAGCAGTTATTAAGTGTTTGAGAAATAATATATATATATATTACTTTTTAATAGAAAAACTGCTAAAAGTATCTATGGCTAGCTAAATATTTACAATATTTCTAATTTATAGCTCAATGATCATATAAAAAAAACTTTTTATCGGGAAATGTCAAAAAAGTATGTTCCAACAAAAGTCGCTTATGGGAATTTTTATGTTAAAATAAATAAGCTGTCAAAGATAAATTCAAAGAAAATAATTCTATCTAAGGAATGCAAACAAAGCTAAGAAAAAACTTGTAACTTTATTTCTAGATATAAAAATATTTCTTTTACCTCTTTCTGTTAAAATTTTATTTAATTTTGATAGTTTTAAATTTTTATATTTAACATTATGTCGAAAAATCATTTATTCACATTAAATTGAACAAAACTCAGGCTCATAGAGTTGCAGATAAATTTGTAATATTCGCTTACTGATAATAGTTACTGTAATGTCCATTTATGTATGTTTTATAATAATAAATCTGCGATTTTCAAAGTTTCAAAGTAACTTGAAGCAAAAAAATTGAAAACATTAAATCACGTTTAATTACAATTACTTTTTACAGATAATTTGAATTTCGAATTCGGGATATTTGTAATACATTTTAAGAATCTTAATTTCTCTAAGTTTTAAAGAAAAGCATATTATAAAGCTAAGTTTTATTTATAAATTATATATATATATATATATATATATATATATATATATATATATTATATTAGGTTGGGGAAAAAGAAATCGATTATTTTTACGTAAACTTTATGTAACTTCTTTTGGATTCACTTTGTAAAAAGGTTTAAAACAGCTTTCATGTAGATTTTTAGGTCTTGCGCGTTACGACTGCTGAAATGCGGTTAACTTTGATCATTTTTGATATTTTTTAGACATTTTCGACGATCCTGTATCCACATGCGAGGTGCATCTCTAACATCAAAAATACCCTAAAGGAATCGACGATACAAAAATTGTACGTAACTGGTTGTTACAGTCTTATATAGGACGATAAACACCTTTCACAATTTTAGACACCCGGCTATCTTTTTCGCCGTTACACGAGAAAAACGAAAATGTATAGAATTTTTTGTTTGTTGTCTTCCATTTTTAAAACCTTGTTCTCGTAACTGAATGAATCAAACAAAAAACCGCAAGAGGATATTTTAGTGTCAAGTGTCACCTTTCCAGTGAGCATAAATTTGAAATTGTTTGATAGATACCTCACGAGATATCGATCACTACAGACGTCTACCGTCTGAAAAAATAATGGATTACTTTTTCCCCAAACTAATATAATAGAGGTCGCCCACCTGTCTAGTGGTCAGTATACTTGCCTGAGGATAGGGAGGTCCTACCATTTACCTGGTTCGGGCATTATTGTACTTTTTCTTATCTCTCTCTCTCTCTTTCCTGTCTTTGAATGGAGTATGAATGGTTGCCACCCCTAAAAACGGGTACACATGGCATGTGTGTACTGAGGAAGTTGGACTCTACTCCAAATTACGGTTCAGTTGGAAAAGGGGAGCAGCGCACTTAATACTGCTACAGCTTAGCTGTCCCATAAGATATATATATATATATATATATATAAAAGCCAATTTTTTATTCACAAATTTATAAAATTTAATTAAAATTTATAAATATGAGAGATAGAAAGAGATGTTGCAATAAGAACATTTTTATTTATAATTATTAAATAACATTAAATTTATTTTTTTAATAATTATAATTGTGTTCTTAATTTATTTTTCCTTTAAATACTTTATTGTTGAATAAACTTTTTCTTCGATAGAATTTGATGTAGCACATTTTCCATTTTTTTACGATGTCCTCTTTTCCTATCTTACGCATCAAGTGATATTCCGGAAAACATTAAATAACATTAAAACAAAATAAAATGTCAAAAAAAGTATTTCAAACAAGTAAGCATCTTTGGGTTTAAGCGCTACACATCAATTTGTTTTAGTTTTATATTTAGAACTATTATTTGCTCTATTTATTTACCATAACATTCTTGGTGCGTAAATAAAAATAGTGTTATGCGACATCAGTTTTTGACACTTTTGAG
The DNA here is from genome assembly GCA_026290005.1 of Latrodectus geometricus. Lineage (NCBI taxonomy): Eukaryota > Metazoa > Arthropoda > Arachnida > Araneae > Theridiidae > Latrodectus > Latrodectus geometricus. Next base: position 156,438 of record JAPDSC010070503.1, read on the forward strand.
AATTTATTCATGTTTCTGTAGAGAGAAATGAATAAATTCCATATATCAGTTTAATTGGATTCATGAGGAAAGATAAAAAATTTGTTTTTAATTTTTCTCAAGAAGAAATTTTAATGTGAAATGTTGAAAAATATTATCAGACTAATTTATATTAATCAGAAATAAAAACACAAATTTTTCTGTACAGCTCCAGGTAAAAATGATCAAATGTTTCATTCATAAATGAATAATTTTAAACTTCTTAAACATATTTACATTAAAGTTAAATTTATTTACAGTATCAAACTATTCTTATCTCAATAGAAATAGCATCTTAAATCTATAAAAGATGATATATATTGAAGGAAAATAAAGGATTATATATAATTTAACAGGAAAAAGTATTTGTTTTATTAAATGAAATCTGAAAGAAAATTACCAATTTAATAAGTATTTAAAAAAGTAATACTGGAAAAAATATGCTTCACTTAGCATTTATAATTCGTATACTTCACTTTGTATATTTTACAAAACTTCATCAAATTCTAATAAAATTTCGATTTTTTTTTTCAAATAAATGAATTATATCTTTATACATATTTTTCAGTTGTGTTGTTTTCCCAAGTTTTAGAGACCCTGTTTTTTTATTTTATATTTCTTGTAATTTCATTGCATATCTTTTTGTTTTTTAAATCTGCTTTTTTGCATACATTCTCATAAGAATTTATCTTGTAAGGCCCGAAAAAACCGTGTATATTCACATTTCCTTATCTAATTTGCCGATCGATTGATTTTCTTTGTTATTAATTGATTGATTTTCTTTCTTTATGTGCCAGTTCATGAGTTTCCGGCATTTTATTAGGTGATTGTTAAAAAATTAATTATATCAATATGTATAGCTTGTGTGTTTGAGTGTAGATTAACTTGATTCGTCAGATGTTAAAAAATAAACATTATGTTAATTTCTTTAATTGTAATGATATTTTAAGCCAATTGATTTTTAAATTAATTGAATGTTCTTTTATTCATTTGTTTTTTAATTAATTCATTCCATCAATTTAAAAATTTCATTGCATTAATTTGATTGCATACATTTTACTGCATTAATTATATATTGAAAAAATTCATCTCTAATAATTTAAACATTAAAAACGTTGCTGTTGCAAATGTCTTCAGTTTAACAAATGCTTCATAACTAATGTGGTGTTGAATGAAAGAATGAGAAATTTTTTTCTAACTTATTTGCAGCGAATGTCAACAGATGTGAATATATTTCTGGAATAGAGATATAATCCTTTACGCTTTTAAACCCATTTCATCATCTGAAGCTGCATTGAAATTAACAAGCTGAACCGAAAAAAAAATTTTTGGTTCACTTTTTGTTGCTGTATTTTCTAATGTTAAGAGCCCAGACACTCTCTGAGAAGTTAAGTAAGCATCTTTAGAAAAGGCGATTCGTATAAACTGACAAAAATTCCCTCTGCATATGAATTACTTAAGATTTGTAGACACAGCTTGGGAATGTTCTTCCTGTTCTATTCGAATGAAATTTTTCTCATTTCTGGCAATTTTCCAAGCGAGAAATGACTCGATTTCGTTGAAGGTATTGCAAACATTGCCACTGAGAAACTGATAATGGTATTTGAGTGATTCAACAAGAGAAAAGTTGAAGTTTTCCTTGCTGGAGAAAATTTCGCGATACTCGTATTAGCTTCCGATGATTGCATTTTTCCCTTTTAAAGTTTTTTTTTTCCCTTTTTAAAATATTTTTCCCTTTTTAATCAGTTTTGTAAGCTGAATGTTATGCTAGTAAAAGACTATTTTATTAAAATAGAATTTGAATTCCGATTTTAATAGAATGTATTAAATTGAATGGAAGTGTTTTGGTTCTCAATTCAACAGTTGGAATGTCCGAATCCCGCTTTTGGTTAAAATGTATGTAATGGTTTAAAACCCAATTTAAACTGAATTGTACGTTTCGATCCAATTTACCTAAAAAAAAAACTAAAAAAAAAAAAAAAACTACCATTGATTGAAAAGTAAACTAAATAAATCGATCTTGAGCCAGCTGGAACTGAATGGTTATTACTTTATCTTTGATTCATAAGTTCGTTGGTTCGATTCCGAGCACTGATATGGATGTTTGTTGGGGTTTAGAATCTACTTTAAATTTAGTTCCCGATCTACTTATGACTGTAAT
>JAPDSC010070503.1:171084-189442 GCA_026290005.1 Latrodectus geometricus
TTTATTTAATTTATAGAGAATTTATTGAAAAATTGGGGGTTGTTTTACTCTTCAAGGCTTAAATGTTTCATCAGTCAATGTATCTTACATAATGTAAATTTAGGAACATCTAGGATTGGAAAATAACTTGTTCGTCATTTTTCAAATTTATGAATTAATTTCCATATTCTTTGAAAAAAAAAAAGTGGAACTACTTAGATATACCCCCCCCCCAAATCGGAAATTTGGCGAGTTTTTTCCTCTAGCCAAGCCAAATACCTGTTTTTGGCGCCTTTTTTCTTGCCAAGATTGATTCTTGCTAAATACAAATAATTAATAACAAAAAAAAATCTTAAAAAAAAAAAAAAAAAAAAAAAAAAAAAAAAAAAAAAAAAAAAAAAACTCAAAAAATGGTACAAAATACAAGAAAATACTAAATTTGACAACAGCAAAAACCTAAAAGCTAAAAAAACCTAAATTGACAGCACTAAAATAAGAAACAGCAACCCTAAAAAGTCTGTAGGGAGTGCCAGATTTGGCACTTAATTTTTGGTGTATATTAAAGTTGTTCCATGAAAGTATGAATATTTGTTTATAATATTTGTATGCGTATGATCATCTTAAGAAATCCAAACCATCGCCCATAGAAGCATCTGTGGAAAACTGAAAAGGAATTAATGATTTTTAAAATTTTGCGTCCATCTAACTTCGTTAAGTGCTCCAGTATATTAATGACTACAGACCATTGCGAAATTATAGTTATTTCAAAAAATAACTATTTCTGAATGTAAATCCCGATAGCTATAATTTTTAACTATAGATAAGGCAATGATATAAAACTATTCTTCCATTGTTGCCGTTCTTAGAAGAAAAGCCATAAAAATAAAGTGACAAATTTTAAAATTTATCCACTACTTATTTACAAGTTAAAAAAACACTTTGAAACAAGAACTTAGTAGACTATATAACTTTCACTAATTCAACTCTTTCCATCAATGTTTCATCTCTTCTAAGCAGGTGGTAGAGTTCATCAGACAAATGCTATTTCAGAGGAAAATCAGCTTATCTCTCCCTGAACTTAATGGATGGAGTGGATGGGAGCAGAAACAAGTCTTCTAAAGATATCTTAAAGATTTTTTTTATGTCGTTTGTTTTCTTAGAATGTTAGCTATTGTACGGGCAGAATATTTCTTTTAAAATGCTGTTCCCCTCTCAACACAATCCGATCATCCATCAAAGGGAAATCGTGACCTTTACTGTGAAAGATTCTCAACAACAGTAAATGCCAAAAATGATTTAAATTACAAAGCCAATCCCTGCCAGTAATGCATGGTGAGGGAAGTTAGCTAATGTGAATAAGTTATCATGGAGAATTCTGCTTTGTAATCAGATTCACACTTAATTATCACCTAAAAAAATGGAAAAATTCAAGATAATTTGAAATATATCATCAGGAAACTATCTTAAGCATTTTGTTTTGTGGCCATATTTGCATTTAAATATCCTTATTTTATCATGATAAAAAGTTAGTAATTTTTATCGAATAGAAGTCATATTATAATGGATGATATGATATCAATTAGGGTAATTTAAAATGGACACATCTGATATTATCAAGAAACACATTTCCAGAATTACTCTTAATCTTAATAACTCTATCCAGAATCAAATATCATGGACAGAGGCATTAATTTTGCGAAACACTCAAATAGAAGTGCTTCTACTTCAATAGGGTGTTAGTTAAAGTAATTGTTCTCTTTGTGCTTATTCGAATCTTCTGCTACACAGGAAAAAGTAAAACATTAATTACAGTTATTATGTAATTTTATTTTCAAATATATTGTATAGTATAACTTAAATTCCGATTCCCTTGGGGAAATAGCATCTAAATTATATTAATCATGGAATGAATTTTTTTAATACAATCTAATAAATTAATAAAAGTCGGAATTGACGAATTTGTTTTTTATATCCGACCTTTAAGTCATCTCATGCTTATTTCGCTAATAGATACTGGGAGTGGTGCATTTGGATTCAAATTAATTATAATTAGAATAATTTTTTTTCAGACTCTTAAACTAAGAAAATCTATTCATATGACTTCCTAGTTAATATCTATAAATTTGATTACTCTTGAAAACCACTTCCGATGGAAAAGTGTGTTATGGAATTTAAATATTTTTATTCAATTAAAACTAAATGTCATAAGAATTGTCATCAATAGCTTTGAAAACTTAAGTTTTGTCATTAACTTTAGTTCATTATTTTGGGAATATCATTTCTTTTCCTTTTTCATCACCTAAATAATACAGTCTGGAATTATAGGTAGCCAAAACTATTTAGCGCTAATAACTATTTACTATCTAAATTATTTTAGACACATATTTTCCTCGTTCGCAACTAAATGTAAATGGGGATTGAAATTGGCAATGAGAATAATACTAATTTTCTCAACGATACTGAAAAATTGTGCATTCGATATTAATCCTTTTCTATTTGAACGTTTTATTTTTTTATTTTTTTTTTCTCATCTTCTTTGTTGAAATGGTAATAAAAATGCCACCATTCTTTTCAACAAGCCCAAGTTTCAAATCGATTGTTTGTTATTCTTTATCTTGTCCTTCTGCATATCATTTTACGTGTTTTACTCGTGTTAAAATGTGTTAGTTCGCATACTTCTGTTACACTAAGCATGGATTCAAATGTCAATTGGACTGTCATCAATCAATCTGGAAACCACACAGACAATGGATTCGATATTAACCGCGATCATTTAACGAATTTCTTTTTTTCTCTATACCTCTCAATGATGATGGTTAAATTTGGAAGTAATATTGTAGAAGATATCGAAAAATATTTGTATGAGCTCGTAAAATATTGATTATTAGAGGGTTTCCTGAAAATTATGCATGCGCTATCATTCTCAGATACTCCACGGTGTGTTTGAATTTTACTCATTGATAAGTAAGTTATTTGATGCCCAAATGTAGAAGTTTTATTTAGTAACCTTTTAATAACGTGTTATTTCGTAACCTATTAATAAGTCTCCGATTAATAAGATGTTTATATTTGAATTTAAAATGTATATAGTTCAGGTGGGAACCAAAATGATGGAAACACCTTAGATATTTATAAAGTATGCAATATGATGCTGAACCCCTGTAGCATATATATAGCTTGGGTTCGTCTTGAAATCGATTCATAGAAGTTCTGTATAGTTTTTAGAGTGATAGTGTACTATTCTTCTCGAAGATATTGTAAAAAATCTAGAAGAGATGCCGTATTGAATGCTCTAAAATAAACCAGAATGGTTCTATTGTATTGAAATCAGATGATTATGCTGGTCAAGGAAGGTGTTTAATAACATCCTCGAATCCATCGAATTATGATTTGAAAAGTTTCGTTCCATGTGAGGTGCATAATCATTTTGGAATATTCCATTTCCTATAGGAAACAATGTTTCCATCATAGAATGGATCTGGTCATCTAAAATTTCCTCAGTGATCCTTCTTTTCAAGGTTACGATTGGTCTAGATAAACCATGACATGGTTGCCCATATTATGACAGATCCATCTCCATGCTTGATGGTAAGATGGAGACAATCGCTATCATATGCTTGTGCAGCTACCTTCCATACGTGGATCTGTCCTGTTGTACGGGTAAGTGAGGAAGATGATTTGTCAGGCTATATTATTACTTTCTTCCACTTATCAATTGATCAGGGTTTGACTGTTGCAGATGATGACGCTTGGCATTAACATCTGTTACCAGTGACTTAAATTGCTTCTCTGCCATAAATTTTCTTATAAAACACTGTTAAACTGTAATTATTGACACTGGACAATCCAGATACTGATTGAGCTCTGTGATCACTTTTGCTACAATTGTTAGAGTTTAGCCATTACTCATCGGTCTTTTACATAGTTACTCTTTTCGTCCACTGTTGTTCTTACCATAGCTTGTCTTCTAGCGTTGCGCTTATGTCGTCATGACTTTAGCAACAGTACCCTTAGAAACACCTAAAATATGTGTAAGCGAAAAACTAACTGATATATTTAATAAAAGTCATGTGTTTCATTCATTTTTTCTTTGCTAATGTTAGATGTTATAAAACTGAAAATGATTATCAGTGCACGTGAAAAAAAGAAATATTTTAAAGCATTTATTGTTAAGAGCACAAGTTATTCAAAATATTTAATTTAATCTTTATAAAATTAAACGTGGATGCATTTATGTACAAATAATCAAAATAAAATTATAATCTTATTACCATGAGAAGAAACAATTCTTTCTGCAATTAAGCGTTGATTTAGATATATAACAAAATTTCGAGAACCCTTGGTAAATTAGTTATAAGGAAAAATTCATAAAACTTTGAATAATAAGTAATCTTATATGAGCGTTTTACAAGTCTCTTCTAGTGTTGTAACGTTCTCTTCAAAAAAACTTTCATAATATATCAAAAAAATGCAAATAAATAAAAATTTTAAAAAATCATTGCAGTTTTTTAAATTTTTAGATTTTAGTTGCTGTGGTCAGAATATAGAAAAGAATCATTGCGATTGTTTTTTCTTTATGGTATTGACTAACATAAATTTGGTTTCAATCTTTTGATATTTTTAAAAAATGTATTTTTAAAAATGGGTAAAAGTGGATTTTTTATTTTTTTTTATTTATTTTATTTTTATTTATTAATTTTTTTCTTTTGCTTTATTTGAATATTGTGAAAGAAATTCTGAAAAAAGTGTACAATGTATATTGATTTAGATGTATATAATATAACAAAATTTCGAGAACCCTTGGTAAATTAGTCATACGGGAAATATTGATAAAACTTTGAATAATAACTAATCTTATATGTGTGTCTGTGACAACATTTTAAAATAATATTTTTAAATATGTTATTCAAAAGCTCAGTTGTGAAATTGAAAGTTACCAAAAGAAACTGATATGAAAGTAACGATATATTTTAAACTTCAAAGCTGTTTCTTTTACTTTTCTATGTAGCGATTGATTAAGATGCGCTCTGATGTATATATAGTTGTAGCTTAAATCTCATAGAGCTTTTTATTTAATCTCAAAATAAGTCTTTATTTTGAGTGTATATTAAATTATATATTTTGCTATATCTCTTTCTAGAACGTCACCCTGTCTTCAGTACGATAATGGGGAATATGTTTATATCAGGTATATATCACATAATGTGAAATTAAATTGATGTACATATTTTTAGAATAAAGATGACAGAATTCTGTTTAATGTATAAAAATTCAGTTTTGCAGCTATATATGGTTTCTTAAAAATATATTTTACTTCAGAAATTTTTTTTTACAGTAATTCCTGTATTGAACTAAAAAATAATTAGACATTTAATCGTATTTGAAAAGCTCTAACTGAATGTATTACTAATAAGGCTTATTGTTAGATATTTATATTCTGGTGATTATTATTAATTTTGATTTATATTTATCTCTGCTATACATATAATTTTTAAGCTAAAAAGTCTTGTAAATTTTTTATTTCAAATTGTTAGGAAAATTGTTGCATCTTTTCGATTTGGATTAATATAATTTCCAGCTACATTAATAAAGATTGTCATTAGCACAAAAATTAGGCTATTGTAAAGGATTATCGAAAGATCTTGCTTGGATCCTAGCAGAGTCCACACCCTTGGCGCATATGACTTTGATTTTTCGCCAGTCTTGGTAATTCAACTTTGATACTCTAGGTATGATAAACATGAATATTTCTGGAATTATTATTTTGCTGTTTTGTTGCTTTCTTTGAGTTTGTCAACAAGGGTGTGGGCTCTCCTAGGATTTTACCAAAGATCTCTTTTAATGTCCATATTAGGAATTGCTTCTATATTTTCAGAGAAATGCTTAGGTATTCAGTTCAGTAGTTCATGAATTCGATTACCATCTCTAACTTTGATAATTCTAGCGATTTGGAATCCATATGCATTTTCAACTTTAGTTCACAATCACAGTTTAACCCTTTTGTGAGGGGAAAAACTGTTTCGTCACAGGAAAAAAAAACCGTAGGTGTCGATCCTATTCCTTTCTTTATTCAAATGATGAAATTTTTAAAAGTATCTGATAATAGGTAATTTTAGTGATAAGAAAGTAGAATTTTTCCATTTTTATAGCAATATTACCACTTTTATTGCGCTATATAATTTATAAAAATGAGTTAAAATGATTTCTAATTCATTATAGCTGTTTTCTCTGAACTGTTTTATATTTTTCTATAAAAAAAATCCATTATAAAATTTTTTCATTTTAAGGCAATAAATTATTAATTATATTTAGGTTAGCAAACATTTTTAAAATAACAATTTATATTTTTCGAAATGTATATTTCATACATTGTTTTGGTAATAAATTTATTCATTAAATTTTAAGTGATCTAATTATTATACTATTTTTCTGAAAAACTGCAAGAGTATCAAATGATTAAAATCATTTGAAGAATTGAGTCTAATTCAGTGGCGATGCAAATTTTGTTTCTTTGTTTTGATTAATTAGGTATTAAAATATTTTAATAACTGATAAAACAAAGGTTAAGGAATTTAAATAAACCAAACTAGTTTAATGAAAAGCGAAATATATTTATGTATAGATAATCTAATTATTATACGATTTTTTTTTATAAAGAACCGCAAGAGTATCAACTGATTAAAATCAGTAGAACTGACTTTAATTCAGAGGTGAAACGAATTTTGTTTCCTTGTTTTGATTTATTATTATTTATCAGTTATAACTGTTACATTAAAACAAGTGTAAATGAATTTAAATAAACCAAACTAGAGTTTAATCAAAAGCGAAATATGTATGTATATAATCTAATCATTAAACGATTTTTTTCTGAAGAACCGCAAGAGTATCAAATGATTAAAATCATTTGAAAAATTGACTCTAATTCAGTGGGGATGCAAATTGTTTCTTTGTTTTGATTTATTAGTTATTAAAATATTTTTAATAACTGATAAATGAAAACAAGTGTTATAATAAATTTAAATAAGCCAAACTAGTTTAATCAAAAGCGAAATATATGTATACATATTTGCATGCAACGATGTAATTAATAATAGAACATCGAATGCATCATGCACTGATTAACAATAATACTCTTCTATAAAATCTATCGCGATTTATTTAATCAGATGTTATTGATACAGTTGTTATTTTCTTAACATCAGTTGATTTTAAGATTTTTAAACCGCATTCCTCCCAAATATTTCCGGAATGTTCTGAACGTAATAAGCAATACATTTTTTAAGAGCTTCTTCCAACTTCCATGAAACGAATACTTTGTTGTGTCTCTAAACCTAAAATGGAGTAAAAGGTTCTGCGTTGGTGGAAATAATAAAAAGAAATGACCGCTTCTTTCTCTGTCCTGTTTCGAAAAGTTATTCTTGGTTTTTTACTCTTCCATCCTTCTTTCCTACTCGTTTTTTATTTTTTTGTTTTCTTCTCCCAGATTTATATTCGAACCCAAAAGCGTGACGACTGAATTATTTACGCGGAATACAAAAGGTGTGTTTATTTTCTTTGTCGCGTGCATTTTAGTTCAGGACTCTTTTCACACACAAGAGGGAAGATCCTGACTTTTGCCTCCTCTCTTGGAACTGTTAAATAAAAAGCTTGAACGGAGAAAAAAAAAAAAGAAAATATTTGTATCACAAAATGAGGTAAATGCACGCCAATTTTTCTATTGATGAAACTATGCTGGGTAAAATCCAATTCTGAAAGAAAAAAAAAAAAAATCTGTCGTCTCGAATTTGATCAAATGAAGTGTTTTGGCTTATGCGTGCATTTCTAGCTTCTTTTTAAACGTTTCCTTTTGCGTTTTCTGTGTAATTTGATTGCTCGACAAAAAAAGAACAAAAAGAAAATGGATAAAATGATTTACTATTAAATTTTTAGTTTTAAAAATATTTTGAAAATGCTGTTATTTCGAAATTAGATTAAATAAAGTATAAATTACAAGTGTTAGCTTTCAAAAAGCAAAAGTTATTAGAATTTAAAAAAAAAAAAAAAAAAAAAAAAAAAAAAAAACAGACTTCCAATTTTTCAATTTCAAACTCACTTTTGTGGATTTTAAGACAGAACGATCAATTTTTGCTCAATTTAAAATGTAACTCTCTCTGAAAGATCGAATTTTCATTAATTTGCACATTTGTTTCGATCGTTCATTTCAAATTAGAAGAATATAGGAAAATGCTTCTTTAAACCTAATTTTTATTGCAAGTTATTTTTCTTGTTCTTGTGGGAAAGAAAAGAAATCATTTCAGTGGCAAAATGTAAACTGAGTTATAATTAAACATATATAATTACATTTTCAATCCTTTTCAAAATTATGAGTAACAGAATTGAAGCTACAACTTTTGCAATCCTGCATTGAAAGATTTATTATTTATATTTTGTTATTGTAAGTTAATTAATATTTTTTTTCATTTTTTAAAATAATTTTTTATAAATTTATGCATCTTAGAGATAATTTATTTAACACTTAAATTCTCAAATCATTTGCTAGAGATCCATTTAGTTACAAATATTACTAATTGAAACTAAACGAATAAAATTATGTATAATTTGCGTATATTTACTTTGACATCTCTGCTTATGATGAAGCTAAAATTATGTGTAAGATAAATATTTTGCCTTTAATAGGATAAATTTTGTGAAGTTATGAATTCAAAGATCAAATAATTGAGCCTTACAAGATTAAAAATACTTTTCTGTTAAATTTATGCACAATAATTTTTTTTATTTGTATAATAGTTAAATTTTTCATTAATTAACGAGTTGAAATTTTATTTATGAAATATAGAATAATTTTGACTATAAAAGATTGCCGGTATGATTTTGTAATGCTGAACACATTATTTTAATTTCAGATGTTTTTAAGTTTATAATTTTTTCCGCATAATTTTTGGTAAAAATTTAATGTACGGTCACCATTGGCGACTTTTTCAAAATGTCGTCAAAAGTCGCCATTTTGCACTAGCGATTAGGATTGCCGGAATCCCTCATCTGCTATTAGTTGAAAGTGGGTTGCCATAAAAAAAAATTTTTATCGCCAAATGTAACAAAATTGCGTCAAGGTTGACCGTACAGTAAATTTGAGCCAATCTTTTAACCTTTCAATCTTTAAATTTTCACCGAGCCTTCAACAGTGCGATTAGATATTCTTCATAATACAGTGTGATTGTCCCTAAATTGAATCTTCTTGTAGATTCCTTTAAGTTAGCAGCCAAACAATTAGAGCCCTTGCCTTAGATTCTAAAATCATTGAATTTGATTCCTACTTTGGACATGGAAATCCTTAATGATTCAAAATCCTCTTTAAACAAATCCAATGGTCCCTCGTGTGCAAAAAGTGATCATAGAGCATCAACAGTAGATTATATATTGCGTGCCATTTTTTTATGCCATATCAAAATCCCCACCCTCCATTTATTGATTGATAGATTGATTACAGTCACATTTCAATTCGAATCTATAGCTCATGTAATAATTTGGAGTCTTTATAATCTTGGCGAATTTGTGGTTCTTTTCATATATCTTTCATGTTTTTATGCATGGAAAATTTTTGAAAATATATCCTTCTCTAAACGAATGAACCATTTATGCTGACCCTATATTGTAATTAAATAAATTAAAAATTTAATAATGTGGCAAAAGAAAGGAAACATTTTATTTAAAACTTTTTAAAAATATGCCCTATTTAAATATTCGGTTACTTATATTTATTAATGCTGTGTTTTTCGTAGAGAGAATTTAGGAGAATAAGAGAAATAATGTGAGAACGTAAGAGAATCTTTAATTATAATTTTTTTCAGAGATTTTATTTTAGTAGATTTGTTTTCTGATGTTCCATATTGCACTTGAAAAATTAATAGCATATTGTATTAATTATGGCTGAGCACTAAATACAAAACGTATACAAAAGCTTCAATAGGTGCAATAATTAAAAGCATTATATAATAAAATTCATTATGAAATATCGATATTTCTGTTTAAAAATGATTGCAATATTAACAATTTTAAAGTCCCAATTTGCTTTAGTAACAGCAAATTAAATAATAAGATAATAATTTAAATAATAATTTTCTGTTATATAAAAAGTAGTGAAAGATTAATATAAAAGACATATTTAATAAGATATTTTTTTAGAAATATAATCAACTTTAAAATAATTCACACTATTTAATGTACTTCATATGCAGAATATGCCATTATAAATATAATTATATTTTATCTCGCTTAGTTTATTTTAATTAAATGAGTTTTAATTGAAAAAGTAGAACAATGTTTTTTTTAAAACTATACTAATTTTGTTGAAAACTGCGTGATTGTATTAAACATTATCAAAATTCAGCGTTTCTTGACTTAATAACAATCTTTTTCAAATTTTTCTTAAAATTTATTAAATTATAATTGATATGCAAACCTTTGTACAGGAGAAGAATAACTTCAGATTTTTAAATTTAAAATCTAAAATTTTTAAATACATTTAAAAATAATTATGATATTGTTTGTTCATGTGAGTGTCCTATTTTATTTATATTTCTTTTCCTATTTCATGTTTATTATCAAAAGAATTGTTGTTTTCAAAACATGTAATAAAAATACCATAAAGTATGAAAATCATATACAACATGGAATTCAAATACACTTATCTGTTTTTATATCTAAGAAAATTCCTACGCAAGCCACAATCATAAGGCAATTTAAATGTACGTGTCTACTAATATATGGTAATATATGAATGCAAATCTGTCTAATTATTTCTTGCGAATATTTTTCGATGTGTCATTAGTTTGCAACGACGGTGTTTTCAAAATAGGGTTAACCATATTTATATTTTGTTCATCAAGTATAAGTATTTTATTTATAAAAATATGCTTCATTTAAGGATTTAATATTTTTTGTAATTATCTGCATCTTGAAACATATATCACTTGGGACGGAATACTTGAATCTAATTATTGAATTCGAGACAAAAGCTGAGTGGTTCATGATCTTGTTTGCGTATTTACAGTTCTTGAGCTCGATTCCCACCTCTCGGATGAGGATTTTTATCGAAATCCATTTTTAATAGTACTTATCAAATCAAGCTTCGTGCAACAAAATTTGTACAGTGACAAATCTATTCATCAAATTTATTTAAAAAATAATAAAAATTTTATACCTATATATTTTACATATATCTAGAAACTTTGTCTGAAAAACGAATAATTTTATTTTAATTATTCACTAAAAATATAAATTGATGCTTTTAATTCGTATAACATGTTAATAAGGCGCGCTTGTGTGTGTGTAATAAAAGTAATGTGTTGTATGCTGCTTTTAATTAATTTATTCAAGTGACCAAGAGTGAATTAAATAACATTAATTTATTTAATGTCAATTATACATATATTTATTTAATTCGATGTCTACATTATATATAAAATTCTCAAACTTTATTTTTTATTTGATATTTAATAAACAAAAATAATTTTGCATAATATTATATAAAAATACTTTTCGTCTAATAAAAACTCTATAGTTAAGTATATTATTTAATAACAAGTTTAAATTGGAAATTTGATTTCTAACTATATTATTTTTGACGTTTCCTATTATTAATTTTTTATTTAAAAACTATTAAATTATTTACATTTTGCAAAATTCTCATCATATTATGCATCTTCTCATCTCGCAAGATAGTCTAGTTTCTTGAAAATAGCGCTTCAAAATGACAAAGCATTTACATTTTCTACTATTTTATCATATCTGACTATTGGCTGCTTTTTAATCTAAAAAAGAATTTACCATGACATCGTTTTCATAATAAAAACGATATTGATGCTGATATTACTGTATTTTGTCATCGATTCAAAAAAAGAATGGCGTGAGGTACTTAATGTTTGAAAAAGTCACCTATCGAAGTGCATAGATGCTGGGGATCGGAGCGCTTTTTAAACTTATTTAAAATTTTCTAAATATTATTTTATAATGTAGATATATCTAATTTACAAAAGTATTCAGAGTAAACTTTGAAAACGTAAATGAACTAGTTATATATAATATTACTATTTATAATTGTAATATTCTATTTAGTTTATCAAAAAAAAATTTTTTTTTGAAAATGTGACATTAAAAGATATTTACAAAATATTACTTGCATATATTTTTTAACATTAGAAAATGCTTGATCGCTCTATAGTCTCCTTAAAAATTACAATCCTATCAAAATTATTGAATCATTACATATAATTGAGGTCACTTTCAGGCCATTATTCAATCAATCAATTAATCAATTGATAAAAAAAACTAAACTTTTATTTGCTGTTTTATTTTATTTGTTAATATATGTTCTTTTATTATTTAATAAAGAAACATTGATTCTTAATTGTTCATGAATTTTCTAAATTTTCTTTGTATAGTTTTGTAACTGGTATATAGTTTTATGTAAACTTTGTCTAGAATACTTAAGCAATTTTGAGACTTTATTAACAAAAACTACCTTAAAATTTATTTTTTAAATCAACTTTATTTTAAAATTATCAAGCATAACATTCTTTCCTCGATCGACTTTGAGAGATGAAGTCATTTTCTTGTTACTCGAACCTTTTCAACATTTTAGGCCAACTTCCAAGTTAGAAGTCCGTCACCCGTTACATAGAATAAATGTATAAGGGCCCCTTAAGGATGACTTCCTTTAGTTTTAAACTACCGGTACACACGACGACGGCCATTCCTTGTCACATGATCTTTTTACTCCTGTTTTAATTCCGTTTCCCTATACCCCCGTTCCTCCTGCATCGACCCTCCCTTAGGAACTTCCCTTCCTCTGCGTCTGCATGCAGATGAGAAAAAGGGTGTCTTTAAAAATAGAATCATTCCATTCCTTCTTCTGTTGTTTGTGTCATTTGCAACTCTGTCTCCGAGTTAGCTGTGGCAGAAATGTTTTTGAATGCAGATGAAGTGATTTAGACGGCTGAGTTGTAAGTTCATTCCTAAGAAAACATTTTCTTGCAACTCTTGCCATCTCGACCTCCTATTTATGGGAGAAATCACTCATTCGTGAGTGCAGATGGACTTCTTTTTTTTCCCGCACAAACAAAGCTGTTTCTTTTTATGTTTAATCTGCGAAACATTCCTTAAAACATTTCAATAAACTTGACTAAATATATTCTTTTGTGTTTGATGGAATATTTCCCCTTCCTCTTATTAATTTAAAATGTTATTACGCTTTTTGCATGTTACATTATTCATATTTTTAAAAATTAATATAATTTAAAACAATAAAAATAATTTTAGAAAGTTTTAATTGGCTGAAAAGAATTTTTCCAAATGATTATCATTTTATATATTTTACAAATTTTCCATGAAAAAAAAAAAATTGACTTATGATAAGAGCCGAATGAAAGAAATTATTCTTACATCCTCTTATTAATAAAAATTAATAATATATATAACTGATTTATTATAAGGAAACATAAGTTGATGTCTCAAAAAATTAATAATTTAGAATTTTAAGAGCATCAAATAATATTCATTTCAACATATCGTGGTATTTTACTTCTAAATTCTCTTAATCTAAATTTATTTAATTACTTATTCTCTCTCTTTTTTATTATTTAATATAATCATTAATTATTATTTATATAATTACTATTATGTAAATAATTACTAAATTATTATCTAATATAATAACTAATTAATTTAATTATTATAATTTAAATACCAATATTTGAGGTTCTAATTTAAAAACTTTCCAATATTAATATAATGTTATAGTTTATTTATTGATTGGATTGATTTACCTGGATCGTAAATTCTGTAGATAAGACCTTCGGTTCTATTTGAATTTTTTTTTTCTATCCATGACACAAAAGCAACCCACCCTTGATTTATCAATATTAATTTAGGATTTTATTTAAATATTTATCAATATTAAAATCCGGGGTACAATTTAAACGTTTACCAATATTAATTAAGGTTGTAATTTAAATATTTACCAATATTAATTTAGATTGTAATTTAATCACTTCACATAAGTGATTGGAAATGTTTATAGGCATTACTAATTTCCTTTTGTTTATTTACAGCTTGCCATCTCAATATGTGTACCATCCATCTGCAACATATCTATCAGCTCCTGGATTGATATTGTCCAACCCTACTGCTGCGCATGCTCCTCTGTCAACCGCAGCTGCTGCTGGAAGTCCACTTTACACCGAATATGCCGCAGCCTATGCACCACCACCATATACAAATGGACTAGAAATTGGATATACTCCATTTCCGGCTCCACCGTTAGCCACAACCTCTGGAGCCCACCATCATCTCACAAATGGTGCAGGTACAGCCGCTCTGCCACCGTATTTGCCTCCAGCCACACACACACCTGCAGCTTATGCCTATACTTTACAAGCACCACCCCACCATCAACCGATTCCTACCGGGGCACCAGCCCATTTTTCTGTGCCATACCCAGCTCCACCTCAAGAACCCAGAATGCCATAAATCTCCTATAAGAGTTTGATGAGTGTAATTGGTGTCATAGGCTGATTGGTTCATTTTATCAAAATTATTACTTGTTTCAAGTTGGTACTGTTACTTCATTTTATTAAGCTCACAGTAACAATTATTTTATAGTGCTAATTCATTCTTCACAATGACAAAATGGAGCTTATTAGCACATTAAAATATGTAATGTATTCGCCAACTTCGTGTAAAATTATAAAATATCAAGCATTTACTGTTTAAATTTTTATGTTTTTGGAGTATTAAAAATTTTAATTTAAATCATATTTAATAATATATTAATTTTTAATATGAGTATATAGCTATCAATGTTGAAGAGCTTATGTTTTTTAAATTTCCTAGATCTTTTATAAATAAAAAATATACTACAATAAAATACTGAAACAATAAAATTTAATTTTAAAAAAAATTGTTTCTATTGATAATTTTTCGAATAATTTAAATTATTAAAACTAAATTGCAATGTTACTTTTTTTTAACACTAAGATTTAAATTTACCCACAAAAAATAATTCTATATAAAAAAAATAATTAAGGTCACACAGAAAATATTTCAGCCGTTTTTCCACATTTCGCCTGTAGATCTAAATATTAAATAATTCTAAATTGAATTTACCAAACGCTTAATACATAATTAATGAGTAGATATAAAAATTAGCTATAAAGCCTATTGATCATAATGTAGAAGAAATGATGTGATCTAAATATATAATTTCACTTTTCTACACAGTCTTGGGATCAAACAAATGATTAAAATAAATAAGATTAAAAGAAACCTATTTTCTTAAGAAAAATTGGGATTTTATAAACTATGTATATTTATAATAATGCCATCATTAGAGTAAAATCTACAAGCACGGTGTTAAAAATTTCATAACTAGACTGAAAGATGTTTTATTTAAAAATGAAAATCTTCCCGATTATTACATTGAATCATTATACTTAGAAAAAAATATAAAATATTGGTTATTTGCTTACAAATAGATGTCTTGTTTCCTAATTTTGAACAAAGTTATTTAATGGCGTCTGTTAATTTTTTTTTTTTTTTTTTTTTTTGGTGTTCATTGTAAGCAGACATTAATAACCGCAAATTTTTCCATTTTAATAACCCAATAGAAAGTTTTTGTTTTCGAAAGTGATAAAATGAACGACACCATTTGCACTCACACTTTGTTCTTTTGCCATGTGGAAATGACGTCATGATATCGTCCTATTGAGGTGCCTTAACTTTTTACTCGATATCATAAGAAATTATTTATAGGCCAGCAATACAGCGCTTTTTATTATTCTTTACTGTATGTTGTCCGATTAGATGTAAACGATATCCATGCCACAGCTGCACAGACGGCAGCTGTCCCTAGTTTATAGAAAAATCGTCGAAAATGACATGGGTTCGAATGTTTACAGTGGAAACATCATTTGTAATGTGTTCCAATTATTTGTAATCCTTATTTTTACTTGAAATGAAAATAAGCTTTATAATTTCATACTTGAATGGGGAAATATGAGAAAGTTTTCCACTGTTCCTGATAGCATTAAAAATGACTTTTGAAAAATATTTTTGTTCACAAATAAGGATGACGATTAAAAGATGAGCGGGAAAAGTGATATGTAAGATTGTATAAAAATGCATTTCATGTCTGTTAAAATAAACATAACTTTGTTAGAATTTCATATTTAAAATTATTATTCTATCCTTAATATATATATTCACTATAAAATATGCATTTTTAAACCCAATAACTCTAAAATATTACACATTTTATGTATAAGGAATATTATTCGTGATATAACACACAAAAAAAAAAGCTTTTTACTCAAAGTTGCGCTATATTTATATCCATACATTGTTCTTTTCCATTGTAAAAGAATGTAGTAAAAATGTAAATAAACAATAAATTTAATCTGATTTCTTTAAACGAACACATTCCATCAATTTTATTTCAGATTACTAAAAAAATTGATGTTTAATTAAGTATATTTGGGATCAATGTGACATTAGCAGGCCCGAGTTCCCAGAAATGTCAGGTTTTTCTAGAACCACCTAACGTATCGATTCTATTTATCAAAATTAATTTAATCTGAATCATATGAGAGGCCCACAAAGATGTGAGATCTATTTCTGACAAACAAATGGCAGATATGAAAAGCATATAATACGTATCTTACAAATTATCTGTGCGTGTACTGTTATGTATAACTGTGAACACTTCAGTCTTATTTTAAAGAGAACCCAAAGAGCGCTATCATCTTTTGATAAAAGCGATCATTTTTACTAGATGCCATTTGCGAAGCATCATTATATGATTTATAATCATTTAACTAAATATACATTTATATTAGTATATGTGTTTTGTCCATATACAAAAACATCCTATTTTTAAGCTATTAAAAGTCGCTAACTTGCTCATTAGCTCATTTAGTGTTTCTCATTTGATTCTGAAGTTACATGTGATACTTGTTTTAATCTCTTTTAGAAAGTCTACGTCAACCGATTATTAACGTTGGTGTTCAAAATGCATGATGGTTTACTATGCATTAAATTGAAACTAGAATTGCAACTTTAACATCTTTTGTGAATGTCTTCATAAAAAGTTAGTCTCATACTTTTAAGGAAATTTGGCTTCTACTAATTTGTTTCTAACGTAATAAAAGTACAATTTTTGGAAAAAAAATGCTAATTTATCATGAGATTGATAATTCTTTTATAAATGATAAACATATTGTACTTAATGGTGTTCTAAAATTCTGTATTTTGAAAAAAAAAAAAATGAATTTTTTTTAGTAAAATTAAAGAAGTATCGTAAAATTTATAAAAATAATTTAAACAATATTTTGCTTATAATGTCTATGATTGGAAATATTCGAATTATCCGTCAATAATTAGTCTTCTATACAAATAATGTAAACTCAACGAATTAATTATTATTGCCAAGTTAAAACTCATGAAAACTTTGAATATTTTCTAATTTTTTTATGAGATTCCTGTTAAGTATGAGACCTTAAAGCTAGAGATTAAGATCACTTGTAAAAACACGAATATAATACGAGGATAAATCGTCCATTTTAAGGTGTCATCTTAATTCGAAATTAGTTCTTCATATTATATCCATGATATCTCAAAATTTTTTATTTTTTTATTTTGCATCTAAAACAAAGAATTACTCTTATTGTTCAGAAATGAACGATTTAGGCTTCAAATTTTAGATAATTGAAATAATATTCAGTATTAAGGGTAACTTGAATAACTTAATATATACTTGCAATCAGTTAGTTATTCAAGGGAATGAAGTGATAAATCAAGTATTTATTTTTTTTAATTATTTCGAAATTTCTCATTTCTATAGTCAATTTCTTTGGCAGATCACTCTCATACTCCTTCAGTTGGTCGCCATAGTAACGAAAAGATAAATTTACTTTGCGATTAACATTTAAATTAGATACCATTTGCTTTCTGTATTGTCACAGATGCTGTAATTATTAACACTTGATATGCTATTTTAAAAAGAAACTTGACTATGAAATGTCAAAGAAAATAAGGATGTAAATATGAAGAACTAGTTTTTTTTCCTTTTAACTTTAGTTTTACATCATGCATTTGAATGTTATCATCTTGTCATCACTCAATTGTACATATATTATTCATAAAGTTCACTAAGTCATTTTAGAATATATACTGTACATTTTTATTTATTTTTGAATCATATACATGATGACATTAAAGTAAATATCCATACAAAACTGATATTTTGCTCAACGAGAGAAAGGCCATCAGTGTGCAATAATCATATGCACTATATATATATATATATATATATATATATATATATATA
>JAPDSC010070503.1:193093-256743 GCA_026290005.1 Latrodectus geometricus
AGATCAGAGATGACGAAGTCACACCTGAGCTGACACCCTCCTCTCCACACCCACGCGATACCTTCGGGAGGATTTTAGACGTCACAAGTAAACATTGGACAGGTTGCTAACCCAAGGAATTTCAGCAACCCAATGAGGGATAATGTGGTCACCCTACCAATTCTTACCCGAGGCAAATGGTGCTTCCCTTTGCTGATCTTAACGAGAAAAGGCTTGAAGCTACTGAGTTCAGTTGGTATTACAGCAGAACCTCATTTTTCCGGACTAACAGAGGACCCAGATCATTCGAATTAGTGAAAATACAAATTAAACAAAGTCTATAAATTGAGCCAAGGTATATAAACAAACTACTATACACATTAAAAATTATATTTTGAATTCAAGAGAATGAAATATATAATTGAATAAGAGAAAACTAAGTACAGAATGAACATACATTATATTTTACTTACAATAAACATCAGATGAAAAGCTGCTTCAAACATGATGACTCAACTTTACTAACGACTTTTGACACACCTGCTTGGAAGAAACTTCTGATCTTTTGTCATTAGGGGTTATTTTTATAGCAGTTGACTGGTGGAGATGTCTCAAATATTTGTAATATCTACATATGATTTAATTGCTATTGCCTTCAACGTATTTCATCACAAAATTTAAATGGTCTTTAATCTTTTTATTTTGAGTTTTGGGTTGTAGTTTGTTTCATCATTATGCCACTTTCCTAGTACAACAAACACAAAGTCTCAAGTCAGTAGGTTGAGCGAAGGATGAAAGAGAAAGCGTACTGTTTGACTCATCCAAGGTCAACAATAATCCAGCTTCAACAAAAATATATTATTGGGTTAACATGGCTTTTATTTATATAGTATATACATACATATATGTATCTTTTTTTTCTAATGGTGGGGCACAGGGTGACTCGACCCGTCACCCACAACAAGGCCGGAAACTGCTACTCATTTTAGCATTTCCCTATGAGTACCTATGAACCAATTAATTGAAGTACGAGTAGCATTCCCCACGCCACACCACCACAAAAGCGTTTTATAGGGCAGGCCACATTCATTCATCATCTTAGAAGAAGAAAGGACAGAGACATAGACAGAGAGAGAGAGATAGAAAGGAAACGTCCATGTCCAAACCGGATTCGAACCCGGAACCAACAGCCCAGGAGTCAGGAACGCTAATCACTCAGCCATTGGCCGTCACATATATTTATGTTTGCACTTCTAAATAGCTATTTTAATTGAGCAAAGCCCTGAAATAGGGTCCGAGTTAATAAGGGTTTACTGTATAACCTTTATTCAGTTCATCTATGGAATTGATCAGAAGCAATTCCACCAATACACTTCTTAAAGCACGTGACTATTCTTAAGCGACTTTATTATAAATCGTTCTTAAAAAGACGATATTATTCATTCAATTTTGTCTCAGGTGACGGGTAATAAAACTTAGACAACATCAAAAGTTATGTAAAATTTAGTAAATAAAACTATTTAAATTATTCAGACTAATAGCGTAAAACAAAACCAAAAATATTGGAAAAAATTATCAATTAAAAGAAGTGAAACTATATGTGTAAAGTTTAAATATGATTCAAAAATCAATTTTCTTAATTTTATATTAAATTTCAAAAATTAAAAAAAAAATCTTATTATTTAATGTATGTCGTATTTCGAAAAATGAATTTTGTTTCTGTGATGATATTAATACAGAACAAATTAAAACAAATATAAATACAAACAATAAATTAATACAAAACAAATTAACTTAAACAAGTTTATCTGTGTTCTGGTTTATATTAACAAAAACTTATTAATGTATTAATAAATTAGAAATATTTAACCAGATAGTATAAATTCATAGATAATTTATAAATTGCTTATATGCTCATATAATTCTGAAACATATATACACATATATGTTCAAATAAAATTTTTCCCTTAATTCAATATGCTTAACTTTATTGCTTACTAAACAATTTAATTCTATGTAATAATATGAAAACAATGGATTCTTAAAGATGTCTATTTCAAAAACAAAATTTATGATTTCAACTGAATAAAAATATTTCTTTCAATATTTGTTGAATAATAAATCAAAAGGTAAAGATATAGGCAATTCAAAACTATTAAAAAAACATTTCCTGAAACTATAAACAATAATTAATAACTTAAATATCAAGTAAATATTTAATATAAGCATATTTCTTTTTAACAAATTGCCAAATTAATATAAACTTATGTTTCACGAAATAGAATTCTTCAACTGAATAATGATTGATTTTGTTGGGGTATTAAATAACATTAACTTCTTTTATATATAAAAAAAGATAGAAACTTTAATTATTTCTGTTTTACACAATTCTTTTTGTAAATAACACATCAACTTATTTTACATACATTAAATGTGAATTTAAATAATCAAAAGAGTTAATTTTATTTAGAGTGTTCTTACCCTTTTCTGTCAATTTCTAATAATATTCATCGTTCGGATAATATTATACAAGTTCAAGTATATAAAAATAAACTTATTATTGGAAAATCTAACCATTATTATCTTCTATTTCTACTTAAGTATCAAATACATGGACATGCTGAAAGGAAGATAAATTAAGCACAACTTCTAATTTTTTAATTCTGTAATTTACAATCTAAATTAAATGCCACGGTGGCTTGGTTGGTTAGGGCGTTGTTCTTGTTACCGGAAAGTAGTGAGTTCGAATCCCAGCTTATCCGAAGATCCATCGTGTTCACAAATTGCGGGGCACTTAAAATATGTCGTAGTCTCAATGTCTTCCATTTTCCCATTCAAAATTAATACCTCTGGAGGTGCTAGAGCTTATCTGGCTTCCTATCTCTAAATTGGAAGACTCAGATGGTGCTACCACCTACGAACCGAAATCGAACTTCCACCCTCTTGGGAGGGTATTCTGTTCAAAAACGGAAGACGCTTTTTCTGACTTCTTTTGGCCAGTACCTGACGGCTGGGTTTGGCTTCGCCAAGTATCATAGGTAACAACAACACAATCAAAATGCTATACAGAAGAAAATCAAAATATTCGATTCCTATAAATATGTAATGTTTCACTGATTCTTTAACTGTTATTTTCAAAAAGCATATGGAGAAATATTATTATAATGTTTGCTTTCAACAAAAAATTCTCAAATATATACTCAAGAACAAAAAAGAAAATGACTATTGAGTGACAAGCAAACCATGCTAAAAATACAGATGTATTCATGTAAATGGTTCCAGTTTCAAAAAATTTAAAACAAATTTGAAGCCTCTATTACAAAATATAAGTTTTTTAAGAAACAAAAAGACCCCAAACTATCAATACAAAATATTTAATTAATTAAAAATTTTATATAAGGAAGGCTGTGCAAACAGAGTTCTTGAAACAAAGTTTCTGGTCGATCATCTTTTGTTTCATTCTCCAGTTAATAAAGCTTCAAAAGAATCTGTTTTACACTCGATCTATTCTTTAAAATTTCGATATAGGCACAACAAAATTGCACTACAAGTGAATAAAAAATTCTGACAATACCTGAATGCAAAACTCTCGATAACAAGTTAGGAATTTATGTTTAAAAGCAGAGAATTTTTGTATTAGCAGAAACAAAACACAAAATATTACAGTACTATTGGTTCATTACATAATCTAAGGTTTCTTAAGCTCTTTAATGCGCTAGAGTTACTTAATATTTATGAAAAATTCGTTGGATTTTATAAGCACTGTGTAAAACTGACAAGTGAGTAAAAACTTTCCGCTTTTTCACTTGTTTATAATATACACAATCCAGTCACATTAATGTGACCACCAAATACATTCGATTTCGACATTAAATAACCAATCATAGAAGGCATTGTGGCAGCACAGTGCTGCTGAGTATATATAAAAAAGTGTGTGAGGGCTTTGGAAAACATTACAATAGTTGGCTTAGAAAAAAAAAAAAATGGAGTGATTTATCCGACATCCAAAAGGGAATGATCATTGGCTTTCGGACCAAGGGTGGAATCATTTCCGAAACGAATAAGTTTGTGAACTGTTCGCGTGCCATCGTGGTAAGAATATATTGTGCACGGCAAAATAGGACTTCCCAAAATCAGTGGCGTAGCAAATGAGATGCACAATGGGGCATAGATGTCAGATGAGAATGAAGAATGCGGAAATGCGTTTGGGTGAGAGGACGTATTACCCTTAACAATTGATCCCCCAGGTGAAGCAAGTGGCTACCAACAGTGTCTCTCAAATTACTGTGTAGTGAACATTGCTGCGTCTGGGTCCCCAAAGCAGATGCCTAGTTCATGCATCTATGCTGACTACTATTCATCTATTCATCGGCGAGGAAGGCTGGAATTTGTACGCGAGTACTACAACTGGACTTCCATTGAGTGGCGACAGATAATGTTTTTCGATGAATCATGTTTTATGATCCCTCGAACAGATGGACGTTGGTGTATACGACGTGAAACCATTGAAATCAAACATCCTCCAATCATTCCCGGAAATGTCCAGGTTGGAGGTGGGAGCATATGTTTTCCTGGTATTTTCTAGGTTCATTCATCATTGATGAAGCTACGATAGATCAATATAAGTACGCATCTATGCTTTATGACCACGTCCACACCTTCACGCACATTGTTTTGACATTTACCAGCAGAATAATGCGAGGTGTCATACAGCTGGTAGTATATATGCGTGGTTCCAAGAGCACCAGGATGTGTTTACAATTCTTTCCTGACCAACAAACTCACCTGACTTATCCCGAATCGAGAATCTGTGGAGCCATTTCGTGCGAGTTGCTCGTGACATTGATCTTTACACGCATAATCAAGCGCAGCTGGCTACTGTTCTAGGGTCGGTATGGCTCAACATCCCAGAAAACATCTTCAGGAACCTAACTGACTCTTTTCCTGTATGTCTTGCATGAGTCCGCTCTGCGAAAGAGTGATTACATTAATGTGACTTGTGTACTATAACAGTGTTTAGTTATTATTTAAGTCATAAAACAATATGAAAATTTTAAGTAAATAACAAATTAAAATAACAATAGTAATAAAAACAAATTAAATAATTTTGTATAAATTCAAAGATTAACTATAATCTGAAAATTAAGTATAGCTACTTGGAAGATCATTATGAGAAAATTTGCTTACTTCTAACAGCGTAAGTAAAAGTAACAATGTGAGGGCGGTGCCTGTTAATTTTTATTCACATCACCAGATCCTTGCAAAATAGTCAACATTATAGCCAACCTTCTCTTCAGGAGGTGCGATTCCTAAACTACGCATGCGCAGTAATAGTACGATTTGCGATTGCACCTTTATTTCGATAAGTATAGCAAAGAATAACTTCAAATCAAGTAAAATGGATATTTTTTCACAAATCAAACTAAAATATCGATGTTCCATACATAAGGCTTAGAAAGCATACATAAGAGTTAATCATTGCTTTATGATTTCATACATACAACAAGAATTTCAATATTGTCTTAAACTAGAAACTACTTTAAAAATAATATAATTTTATTACTATTAAAGAATCTTTAATGTAATTTTTTGCAATTATTAATACATTAAGTAATAAATCGATAGCTAAGCAAACTACGAATAAACAATACTTAAGCAGAGCACAAAATTTTTCTTACCTGAGAAATGCTATTCCTTCCAATTTCTTGGTCCTTCTATTAGTGCATCCGTATGCTACACAACACCCCATTTCTTCTTTTAAATTCCGTTGAATAAAATAATAAAGCTTAAATATCAAAAATTAAGAAATAAATTTATGACTTATGTTATAGAATACAAAATAAGCGCTTTTCTTCACTAACTAAGATGGCAGCACGGTTACAGTTGATACTTCATTGGAAGGGGGAATTTCTCTTCCCCTACTCCTTGCTCTATGACCCCAATATACCAAAAATTTGATATGCTGAAGATAAAAACATAAGACTTTATATGTTAGTGAATAGATTACTTTTTGTAGAATTTCTAGTTTAACTATTTTTAAAATAGATATGAGCTGCGTTTTCTGATTCCTGCATGCACAGCTGTCTCCAACTTTAAAAGTTTGTTTATGCTTAAAAGTTTTCAAATTTCACTCATTACAACATATAAACATAGCATTCTATCCATGCAAATTCCTTTCTATTGGTGATATTCAATGGGGCTTTTTAAACATTTCTTCTGTATTCATTGTGTATCAAAACCATCGTCCTTTTCTTTTTCGTCCATGTTGATATCAAACTTTTATTTTAAAGAAACGGTGAGCTTTGAATTATGTAGAAGTAATTTAGAAGATGTAGATTTATTTCCTTTTTATGCAATCTGCATCTCCTAAAAATATTTCTAATTATTTTTTGATAATGCCACATTTGTGCAAGAATTTAATGTACTTATTGTAAATTTTCTAGACAAAAATTGTCAAATGAAATGTCAAAATAAATTTTATTTATTTTAACATTAATAAAACTTAAAATGACGATTAATGCCTTTTTTCTGATCACCAAACTTTTCTAGTTTACAACTTCTGAGACTAGGTAAAACTATTGGTCAACAACTGCAACTGTGCTCGCAATAACCAATGAAGCGGAATGTAAACAAAACAAATGATAATGAACAAGTTTTGAATTGCCTGAATGCAGTTGGGTGTTGGCCAAGATTAATGGATAATATTAACTGATTCTTGATTTTTAAACAATGTCAAGAAATGAAAGCAACTTTTTTATTCCTATTAAAAACATTTCTATTTGTGTTGCATCTATTTTTAATTGTTAAATCGCATCCCCAAGAAAATGGTTATGGTAACAGGGAATATAAATATTATTCAGATCAGGATGGCAGATTTTCTAGCCGTTATTACTCGTACAGTAACACAGAATTCGAGCATGCCATTGATGATGATCGGTGCGAGGGAAGACCACCTATACAAGTAATAGTAAAGGAAACTAGATATGGTAATGTTCGTGGCAGACAAATTAGTCTGTGCGATAGCCCAGGTGTTTTGCTCAGAGATAGACCTGGACCTCATAATACTGCCTATGGACGTAAGAATTCTGTCAATGTATTCTTAGGTATTCCATATGCTGAACCTCCTCTTCGAAAACAGACTCACCCACTTCGAAAAGGAGAATCGAATTACCCATTTAAGGTAAATTTTAAGTTTCGTGGGTAATTTTTTAAGGCTCGCATTATCATTTACGGATCAGGGCTCAGATTTACTGTACGGTCGCTCTTGGCGTGATTTTTCGAAGTTGGTAATAAATAACATTTTTTGGCAACCCGTATTTTTGCACTGGCAATATTTTTTAATATTCTTTTTTTTTTTTTAGACCTCTCTTGTCCAAAATTGTGAAATTTTGAATAAGTCGCCAAGGATGACCGTATAGTAAATGTTTATCAAAGTGTTGTGTATTTATAAATTAATTTTCATTATCAATACAAATGATTCTAAAAACGTTTTATTTATTTATTTGTATGTTGTGCAGATCTTATACACATTTTAGGGTGAAACTATATTTGAGGGTGCCCCCTTTGCAAGTTTTGTTTGACACTATTCCTGTTCCCACTGAACTCTGTAAACAGATATGGCGGCCAAAGCATAATAAAATTGTTATTCAATTTGTACTGAAAATTAAGATTTATCTTATTTACCAAACTCATTTTCAGCATCAGAAGATCCAACAATGTTAAATTAAGTTATGTAATGATGTATAATCATAACGCGATTAGGTTATGTCCAACTTGGTGACAATCAAGGGGGCATCCTCAAGTATAGGCTAACCCATTTTTAGTAAAATCTTTGTACTTAATATGGGTAAAGCATGTTATTTAAAATTCCAATCAAATTCCCATTACATTAGAATTTATCATGTTACAGAATCACTGATGACTCATGCTCAAATCGAAATTCATCATGTGAAAATAGCTATTCTGTCACAATATACTTTGGCTTATTTGCCACCTGTATTAAGAAAATCTCCAATTTTGAATTGGTGAATAAATATATATATATATATATAAAGTATTTTTTAATGCAACCTAATGTAAATATTTTACAACTACATAATTCATTACTCACAAATAAATACAAATATTATGATGATCTTTTTCTCAGAAGAATGCAATCCTACCCCTAATTTGTGATAAACTGAAAATAAATCATTCTAAAAATATTTCCTTTTTGGGCACTATAAATATTTTGAGATTATTTATTTCCTTAGAATTTTGTGTTTATACTAAAAAACTTTCTGCTCATTTTTTATTTAAATATAACAATGAGAACTCTTAATGATCACTAAATGATGGTTTTCCAAACTTGCTTTAAAGTTATTGACTTTTTTAAAATGTGCTTTATTTCACATCAAATAAATCAGTTTTTATTTTTATTGACTCTATACATTAATATAATTTGCAATTATATCTGATATTATTATATCATATTAAGAAATATGAGCTTTAGGGTCCACTTATCTCTATCAGCATGTTTTTATTTTATTTTTTATGCATAAATGGCCATTTAATTAAATACATATATATGTTCTCCCTTTCCTTTTTTATGTATAAAAAGTACAGAGCATTTATTTAACTTGCAAAAATTTTTTCTTTAATGTTGAGGAATATTTGGGTACTTGTGTATATTAGTGTGATTTCTCTATTGGTACAAAATTTTCTCTGTTTCTTGTATCAATTTGCTGTGTTTATTCTAGCAACATTACCGGTTATAACCTTAATTTAATTAATATTTGCTATTATTGTTCATTATCTATTATTACTCTTTATTTTCTAGATTGAAAGTCTTAAGAAACTTAATTCTAATAATCTTTTTAATATTAATAAGCAGTTTTTTATAAATTGACCTTGAATGAAATGTGCATATAGATTTAACATAGTTGCAAGTGTCAGTGTTTATTATATTATATTGTAAACACTGTTATTATGTAGATTGATACTCTTGTAATCATATCAACAAAGTTATAAATGTATTGGTGTTCTTACATGATATATTTAAATCAAAGCATTGTTTTATAATTGTTTTATTTGGTAATTACAGCCTCCTGTAGGCCCAGTAAGGTTTGGAGACTTGGATGCCTCACGTTATAAGCCTGCTTGTCCTCAAAATGAAAAGTATATTGTTAAAGGGAGAGGGACAAATACAACTGATGAAGATTGCTTATATCTTAATATTTTTTCACCAGTGAGTTCATTTCATTTATATTTTTAATTATGGATATTATCTCTATAATTTAGTATATTCATATATTAACTGTCCATTTTTAATTGTGAATTTTAGCTACTACTATCCTTTTTGTTAGCTTTTCAATTTGATCTCAAATTTCTTAAAAATAATTTTCCCTCAAATTTAACAACTTTCTATTCTAACTTTTTTTTATTTACATTTAAATTGCTAATTTAGTAATTCCTTCTCCCAAAAATGACTCAATTTTACTGGTTTTGAAATGCAGGTTTTATCATGTTAGGTTTTTAATAATATTTCAGTCAGTAAAAAATTTATATTTTATTTTCTTATTTTTAAAACATTTGATAGTTTAAATTAGGAAATATAATTATACATCATTAGATTCCAATATCAAATAATTAATATTAAAATTTTGAATTTTTTTATTTTTTTTTCAAATCTTTGACAAGGATTTTCTCCACTGAACTCAAATATGTGCTCAGATTTTCTCTATTAGGCATGTTTTTTTTTTTTTTTTTTGTGACTCATTTTTAAAGTTTTAAAAGAATTGCTACTTAGGAAACACTTAATGATAAATATTTAGTTAATTCTGGCTTACCTAAAAAACTGTATATTTTGATTTTTCGCTATATTTTGCATTATGGGTGTCCCTTTTCATAGCTCAGCAATTACTGGGACTCCATTTGTTGTGGTACCTTTTTTCCATGGTAATAATCTGATGATGAAAATGCTGACTGTATTCATTATAGACATTCTCAAGATTTTCAAGAAATAAAGTTGAAATAGGAGTGCAAAAAGTTTATTTTTAAGGACATGTAAAAGTTCATTTCTTTCTATAAAGCTAGAAGATCATTCACTATTTCCTTATAGTTTTCTTCTTTATTATAGCCACAAAATCCACTACAAATATTTTTTAATTATTTTTATGTTGCATTTTTTGAAAAATTCAACAGTTCCACAAATGTCCATCATATAATATTATTGATTGTAGTTATAGTCCCATAATTATTATTTCCTTCACTTTCACAACTTCACTTTTATTTTAGGAAATTTTGATTTCAGATACATAGTCAGCTGAGCTTTTGTCCATAAATTTACAAAATTTTTCATCAGCTTCAGTTTTATGTGTAGGTGAGATAAAAACTCTTTTCAGGAACCACTTTGATACATTTTTATATCTTATAATAAAAGATTCCCATTTGAGCCACTTTTACTTATATAATGAAACTTCTTATTCCTGCTGTCTTATTCACAAAAAAAAAAAAAAAAAAAAAGTGTGTATTCAAGATGTAAATTTAACAACAAAGCTATTACTTTTAAGTCACTGCATATATTCTAATTATATTTAATGTATTGAATTTGTTCTTAAAACAATTTCCATATTTTCATGTTTCCTTCATATCACTAGCATGTGCCATAAATAGTGATAGATATTCAGTTATGTAGTATATATGTTGTAATACAACCTTCAATCTAATTTTCTATGAGTTTATGAACAATCGCCACTTATGTGGCCACTGTTGATATCAAAGAGAAACTGAACAAACATTATTACATAACATTATTACAAAAATTGCTACAAACTACATACTAAACACATTGGCACATTACACTAATATAAACTATGCCACATTGCAAATTACTAACTTTAGATAAGTCTTTAAAATCACTGTGTCAATTACAATAAAGACATCTTTATGTCCTTGAGTAGATTTCAGCCTTTGAGCCTGAATTTTTAATGCTCCATTGACAGTTTAGATGAATTTAAAGATCTTTTAAGATCATTAGAATCTTTTTGAGATAAAAATTTTGATTCTGATGAACTAGCTGCTTCAAAGGTAGATCACTTTTCACCTTTCCTTCATCTTCAGTGTGAGCTTGGTTTGGAGTTAGTGTTATCACTAGTCATAAAATCTAGACATTTTGAGCATTCACTATGAGGCATGGGTTTCATTGCAGATGCCAAATTAATATACTTTATTACATATTTTGTTTTTGATATTATTCCTCTAATGTGTTTGTTATGCAGAAATAACAATCAGTCAAATGGACCTTCTGTTCTTCCAAATCATAGGAATTGTAAATGGCATATGATGATTACCATTCTTCCATCCTATCATGCATCTAACACTTGATACTCAGCATATATCTGAGACTCAGTTTTTATCAAAATCACCAGCTTTATAACCAAAATTTAATTTTGGTTATAAATATTTTGGTTATTTTTAATAACAGTTTTTCACAATTGATGTGAAATCTTGTCTCTGAATCTTGAATGTCAGCTCTCTTCAGATATAGCAGAAGCAATTCGGTTTGTTTAAATAATACTTATTTGGCATAATAATAAGTTTATACAACTTAAAACAAATAAAAACAGTTCAAATTTGCAACTGAAATGAAAACAACAATCATCACATATCTGTTGCTAGACTCACTACTATTTCAATTTATCTTTAATTTACAAAAATCAAAGAAAAATACAAGTGACATTTACAAAAAAAAAAAAAAAAAAAAAAAAAAAAACTATGCTTGATGAAAGTTCTCTAATTACATATTTGCATTCAGTTTGTAAAATTACATTGAAATCACAATTTTTTCTTGTGAAAAAAATTATGTTGCCCAATTTTATCTTTTGATTTAGGAATGTATATTGTAATTTTCTATGATATATACATTTTAATGTAAAAAATACTACAAATAAGCATTTTTTATTTAAAAAATATTATTTTTATTTTAGAAAATAATTTGTTTCTTTAGATTCTCAGACATTTTTATGTCTTCCCTTAAATAAGAAAATTTTCCAGGAGAAAAAAAAATATTTCTGCTTAATTAGCTCATTGTATTTGTAAGCTGCTGTCACTTATTTTTATGTAAGAATTTATTGTGCTGTCTGTAAATGATCCTTATTTTTTATTATATTTAGGCTCAATTACGATATGATATGCCTGTTCAAGAGAAATTTCCTGTGATGTTTTATATTCATGATGGTCATTGGGACCACGGCAGTGGTTCATTATTTCCAGGTCATATGTTAGCAGGTTCCCAGCGTGTTGTGGTTGTTACATTTAATTATCGCCTTGGTTATTTAGGTACTTTAGAAAATAAATTTTCAATATCATTTGAAAACTTTATCATATATTTTTGTTTAAAATGACTTAGTTTAAGTATATGCAAGCTTATATAAATATTTTATTTTCATAGGATTTTTAGCAACAGGTGATAAACTCTCTCCTGGTAATTATGGTATTCTTGACCAAATCAAAGCCTTAGAATGGGTTCATGAAAACATTTATGTGTTCGATGGTGATGCATCAAAGATAACTGTCTTTGGCTCTGGAGTTGGAGGAGCAAGTGCAGCACTTCTTGCAATGTCACCATTGTCTCGCAGTGAGTGTATTTGTGAAAAAAATTTCTGTTAATTATTTAAACTTTCTTAGTAAATTATTTCGCAATTATTTATAATTAAGTTTTCAAGTTCTGAATAAGAAAAAAATATGCATTCTTGGATAAGAAATTACCATTAATTAATAAGTTATTAACAGCAAATATTTAAGTGAAATTCTTAATTAATAATTGGGTATTTTCTATAGGTGAATCTCTTTTTGGAAATACTTTTATTTTAGTGTTTTCCCTTTGATAATATTCAAAAATTCATATACTCTGTATATACACTAATATTTATAAATATAAAGACAATTAATAAAAGTAAAAATTTTTATATAGTTTATGACCTTTGATAATAATTTAAGGACAAGCAAAATAAAATTATAAAAATTTAATTAATCTACATAGAAATTAATATTATTTTCATGTAAAGGGGAAACAAACAAAACATAGACTTATTGAAGATGTAAATTCAGTAGTTCCTATACAATTTCAATACAACTAATATTCAGTTACTACTTTTTCTTTTTAGGTATATTATTTATGCTTTTTTTTAATACTTTTGTTTTCATGCATTTTACTTTTTCCATTTTTCAGTAATTTTTCCAGACAGTACATGTCTGAACTTATGCAATAGCTTTTACTCAGTACCATCTCAAAGAAATTATTTGTTTTCGCTCTGACAACTCTTTGTGAATTCTTTGATTTGTATAAAGGCATCATGTTAAAATGTATGGATCGAATTTCAGAAAAAATGTATATGTTAATAGCTGTTTTATCTTTATTTGCTGTTTAGAATCAATTTTTGTTTCAGTCAACATAAAATTAGTTTCTCTCTATCTGCAAAATTCTTTTCCCAAACTATGATGAAACTTCTTTTGGAATGAAGACCAATACCTTTATTTTCTTAAATGGTTGCAATAGACATCATTCAATTAATTTAAATTAATTTTTTTTTGTAAACAAATATCAGACAGTTACAGTTTATATATATATTTATGTTATTTAAACCATTTTATAAAGTTTACAATTTTTAAAATTTTCTAAATTTTTAGAACTCTTAAAATAGTTGTTTAAAAATATTTTTAGGCAACCTGTCTGATAAAATTTGTTTGTAAGTAATTTTATTTAATTTTTTTTTTATCTTTGAAAAATTTCAGTAAATTAGATTTTTCGAAAATATTTCTAAATGGATTCTATTTTCCTTTCCACAAAGAGTTCACGCCTTATTCTATTTACTTTCACTTAACTGTCTTACAGATCTTGTTATTAAAATTAAAACTTTAGCAAAATAAAATACCAACCAATTAAAGAATAAACAAAAATTCTATTTCAAAAGAAATAAGTTGAAATCAAAAATTGAATAATTTTAATTTAAAAAAAAAAAAAAAAAAAAAAAAAAAACTGTAGAAAATTAGAGCATTAACTTTATCATTCTATAAAAATAATTGGCTACGTCCTATGAGTTAGTATGTGTACTCTTAATGTTTATAATAATATTATAATTAAATTAAAAAGTATATTCATTTTTTATAATATTTATGGATATTGAAATGAATTATTAAAGTACATACTTTTAATTCTGTATAAATATTTCAATTTATTATTTTTTTAGGAATGGTAAAAAGAGTTATATCACAAAACGGTTCACCCCTTGCTGATTGGGCTCTTATATTGGATCCTATGTTCATGTTTAATTCAACTCAAATATTAGGAGAAGAACTTGGCTGCTCAAATGCTGATTTATCTAGAGTAGTTGATTGTGTTAGTACAAGAACCAATAATGAAGTTAAATTATTAAAAATGAAGGTGAGAAGATTTTTTTTCCATATAATATTCACCTTAATTTTTAGTATAAATTACATGCAGATATTTTTTGCTTATAAAATTATTGTTATATAAATTATTTCTACACTGATGCTTATAAGCATAGTTATTACAAGTCATAATTTAAAAGTCTTCTTATTTATTGATTTTTATGGAACCACTTTTTTATCTTTTAAAGATAATTGAATTGGAATTTTTTTAGTCTTCCTAGTAATAAATGAAGAAGTATATTTTGCTTATAATTTAGCCTAAGAATTCAGTTGAAAATTTATTAATAGAAAGCAAATTAATTCATCTACAAATAATATTTTTCCTCTATGAGTTAGGATATTGTCTTGTATTTCTTAAAATATGATAGTATAGATTACTGCAATTATATGTTTACTTAAAAAAAATAGTAATAACTAATATTAATATAATCGGATTTTTCTTTCTATCTTAAAAAATTCAATAAGAAAGTTTCACTTTTGTAGTATTATTTTTATTATTAGAAACTCATATTTAAGTTTCATTTAAAATATTTTTTGTTTTATTCAAAATATTTACTAAGCACCAATATTTAATGAGAATTATTAAATATTGGGTCTTAGTTAATATCCATCATTAAGTCTTTATGTTTAAGATAACTAAACTGTAGTGAAATCAAATCAGAAATTTTTTACCTTTTTGAATAGTTTATTCTGTATTTCTAAGACACCAAATAGTATGATATTAATAATTTCTCTTTCCTATCCCATATACTGTCTTAAAATAAGTAAATTTAAAAAGGAAATGTTTGTAATATTTTTATAAAAATATTTAACTAGAATAAATAAAATATAATTTTTAATCTAATTCACATGATAAAAATCTTGTCATTGCTAACCTTCTCCCTTCACACTGTTTATATATATATATCAAAAAAGGTTAAAAAAAATATGTAATTTTTTTATAACACATTTAAAATCTGCATATATTAAGATGCACAAAAAATTTTTGTAAAAAGTTTTTTTTTTAAATATATAATTAGATTATTAAAAAAGGTTGTGAAAATATTGAAATTGAATAATAATATGATGTCAAAATTTAATAAAAATTATAATTTTATATAAAAGAGTTTTACCTTTGTTTTTTGTAAAATATGCAAAGGTAAAATGTATATATTAAAGGTAAAATATGTAAAGGTAAAATATATATACAATATGCAAAATCATATTGATCACTATCCTCAGAGAAATTGCGCAAAATTCTGATCAGCTTTGCTATAACTGTCTTCAATATATTATAAATCAGTGTCAGAAATATCATTAGGAAGATTGATTGTATCACTCACAGGATGTCTTACTCCTACCAAACATCTTTGACCAAAATATTCTTGTATATTTTGCAAAAATGTGCCATCTTTTAGCCCACATCTAAATAAACAATTAAACACCACAGAATAACTGAATCAATGGGAAAAATCGGTTAGCACAGTTAAATAGACAGCAAAAATACATTCTAGCGGAAATTGCGAGATACACAAGTTTTCCTTCTTCTACATTACTTGTGGAAATAGTGGATGTGCAGTGAGAGGGTAAAATCAAAGTTGATAATTACTTAATCAAAGTTAATACTTTTTAAAAAGAAATTAAGTTTTTATTTATTTTATTATTTTTTATTTTTTAATTGTATTTTTCTAATATTTCAATGGTAACAGTTAACTTTCTAATTTTAATATTATTAGAGGCGATTTTTAGTAAATTATTTTTATAAATTATTTCAGTTATATTTTTAACATAAATAAAAAAAAGAAAAAATTATGTTGTTTAATGCAATCTAAGATCAATAAATTATATTTGGAATACAGGAATATATAAATATGTAAATTACATAAGTAAATGCTCTATAAATAGTTTTATTAAAATTTAATAAAAATTATTAAAATTTAAACTTGTTGTAATTACAAATAATGCAGTATATAGCTGCATGTATGATTCTTGATTTTGATTTGGAAAATTCAATTTTTCCAAGTATTAGCTTTCCAGATCAAAAATATCTTCTTGGCCATGCAATTATTTATTATTAATTGTAAATCTTGCTATTTTCAATTTTTTTTTTTTTTTTTTTTATCAAAAATACATACTTACAAAAAAATATCCTGTATCTAGGTATTAAATGATTCAATTATCTTTTTTTATACATATATTTTGTTTGTTTTTTCTTTTGCATAAGCTATTCTAAATATATAAATAATATGAAATCATTTGATGACTTTCTCCTTAAAAAATGAATCTATAATCAAATATAAGTTCAGTATTTAATTATTCGTTTATTCTGAATTTAAAAAAGTTTTCTAATATTTACTCTCATATTAATTTTATTTATTTTCTATTGCATTTGTATTTCCATAAAATTCTTGTATTTTTATACTTTTAGTGAATCAAATTTCTTATTTTATATTTTTGTCATATTTACAGCCAAGAATTGGTTGGCTTCCTTTTGGCCCTGTTCTTGATAATTTTACACGACATGGTGAGAACCTGTTTCTTCATCTTTCTCCTAGAGATTCTCTAGAAAGAGGAATTCTTTTCAATGATGAATTTGCTTTTATGACTGGGGTTAGCAGAGATGCTGGTGCATCTATATTCTGTGAGTATTTGTAGATGTATAAGATT
The DNA here is from genome assembly GCA_026290005.1 of Latrodectus geometricus. Taxonomy (NCBI): domain Eukaryota; kingdom Metazoa; phylum Arthropoda; class Arachnida; order Araneae; family Theridiidae; genus Latrodectus; species Latrodectus geometricus. The sequence goes on from JAPDSC010070503.1 coordinate 210,149, forward strand.
TCTTAACAAATTCGAAATTTTTTTTATAAATTTATGAATCTTGTTTATATTATGAAATATGTTTATTAATTAATGAGTGTTTCCTTAACTTGTAAATATTCTGAGAAATAATGTAAACATATATTCATAAGTATTATATAAAGAATATTTGTGAGTTTTGACTTATGAAAATATAGAATGTTGTGTGTAAAGTTTTATTTACATAGAAATAATCCCGAAAATTTGAGAAATCAATGCACACATCATTTTAAAAGAAGTGTGTCATAAATTTTGCTATGTTAACGGGTATTAATAATTCTATTTTCAGTTTTTAAATTAAGAAATACTTTGAGAAAATAAATTTCTATATAATGAGTTTTGACCAGAGGTAAGAAATGGGCAATCTACCCCTCATTGTATGTTGCAATTGGTTAGTTGCCATAATTATTCTTATCCCTAAATTATCAAATGACAAGTTTTATTTAATAAAGTAAAAGTAATAAAACAATTTGAAATTTTTTTATTGAATTGTGTTTTAAAACTTTGAATAATTTTACATTAATTTTTTGGAATTCAGTTTTAAAAATTGCATAGCATGAAATTTTAAAAATCTATCATACTATATTTTAACTAGTGTCATATGTATTGATCTGTTTCTTGTTAATAATTTTATGTTTAAATAAATATGAGAAATTTTCAAAAAATACAAATTCCTATCTGTGCTTCAGAAGTCAATTTGTTTTGTTTCAAATACAAAAGATAACTTATAGTACAGAGTAATATATATTAAGTATTACACACTATACATTTATAACCAAATTTCCATTTTGTAAAACTTTTACAAAACTAATTCAGTGAAATTATATTCTCAAAATTGTGAATAACTAACAAAATTATTTAATTATGTGTCATTTGTATCTGTATTTGGTTGTTTAGAATTATTTTATTAATGCATATTAAATTTAAGTTTATAGATTTGAGCTATCAAACTTATTTTTTCCAATTCTTTATAAAAAAAAATGAAGTTTATATTAAATATTAATGTTATTACACCCTTTTGGAATATGGTATTGATCAAAAAGATAAAATCTAATAAAACTTATTTATTATTTTGTTTTCTAATAATAATTGTATTTCATGGATGATAATTAATTTTAAGGTGTTAACTGTTCAAGATTTTTTAATTGTTTCTATCATTTTAGTGGATTCAATTTTATATTTGTGATTAAAATTGAATCTAACATATTTAGATTAATTTTAAAACCACTTCCATGAATTTTTTATATTCCATAAAATCATTTTAATAAAAAAATACTTGATTCTTTTTTATTTATTTTTAGTCTTACTGTCTAGTAATTATTCTTTGAATATTTCATTTAACATTTTCTCTAGAAAATATACATCAATAGTAATTTAATATATATGTATATGTATTTGATTTATGTTATAAATAAATATATATTTTTAAAATATATACTAATTACATTATTTTCTAAAAATATTTTTTTTATTATTTCTAGGGAAAGATTATTTTAATTCAAAATATTCAGAAACTGATAAACATCTCTCAGATCCATTTGGCACAAGAGATTTAGAAATTGATGAACATACATTTGATCTTAAAATAAAAAATTTCATGCGAATGTACAATTATTCTGTAAATGCTGAAGGAATATTTGATGCAATAAAATTTATGTATAAGCCAGCAGTAGATTCAAGGAATAAAACACGACTCAGGCAAGAATATATTCATGTGAGTATACAAAAATGTTTTAGCCAAACAGTATCATTGCAGCATTAAGAATTTAAAATTTTTTTTAAATATAGCATAACGCATATTTAATGTTCCTTTATTCAAGTACTGAATCTGCAGAAAAAAAGTATAGTTTACAAATCTTTCAACAATTTAATGATGTGTTTGTTAATATTTTTTAAACTGCTATAAAAAATTTTATTTTCAAAAATGTTCCTATTTTTGAAAATAAAATTTTTTGAAAATAGGAACATAAAAACTATAAAAGTTTTCATTTGTGGAGATTATTTTTACTATGCCGAATTTTTTATTAATTTTAAAAATTTCTGTACTAATGTTCCTTATTGCAGAATTGAAAACTTAGTGATATTAAACAATTATATAAATCTGTTCTCAAGATGAGAGAAAATTTTATTGATTCTGTCAAATGAGCTGTATATTTTTGGTGATAAAAATAGCCCAAATGTTAAATTTGCTGATGGTATATATTCATTGGTAGAATGTGACCTACTGCAATAATTATTTTTAACTTACATAAAACTGTTTTGCTATCAGTTAAGAAAATGAATGCTTTAATTTCAAATTGAGATTATTAAATATCTGCTGATGTTCAAATTTTAATTTAAAAACATATTTTTACAAAATATTTAAAAACTATCGATATTCAAAGAATTTGAATTTTATATCTAGTTTCATATGCAGAAATTTATTCATTGAAACATTTTCATGCTTATTTTTTAAACTGTTATGAGACTTTCCAGGAGTATAGCTTGTTTTTATTTCATTTTACTTATCTAACGAATGAAATCTGGATTTCATTGAAAGTAAATATATTTGATTAGATGAAAATTCCAACAAAAATCCCTGCAGCTATTTTTTCAGTATTAAAGTAAATTCAAATAGTGTGGTTCTGGTCATATGCATGTCAAAATATGCTAATTTTTCTTGTGTTGTAAGGCTGCAATAACAAATTTTTATTCTTCATAAGTATCCATGAAAAGGTTTCCAGCCATATTAGCAGATATTTTTAAATTTATATTTCTGAGTGTGTGTTCTTATAGTTTTTCAACTTATGTGTTTTTATAATTGAAATGGAAATGAAGACCTATAAAGTATTGCTATTAAATCTGTTAACTTTGCTTATAAAATTACATGCATCCACAAATTCATCCAAACCTGCCAAGTTGCAAAACATAATAGGAATATCAATCAGTTTATTAGAAAAAGACTGATTGATAACTTAAGTAAAAACTGTAAATTATATAATGAATATAAGTTGTATGATTCTGGAGAAGTCAACCTAAAGTGTAATATGTGTATATATATAGTCCATCAGGTGGTCACATTAATGTTACTACAAAACCAGAACAACTCTCTTTTGCTGAGAAGAGGATTGCAAGACATACAGAAATAGTCAAATAGATGCTAGAAAGTGCCATGCTGACTCAGTGCTATTGCCAGTTGTGTTATGTTACACAGTTGAGAATCCATTATGCGAACAACCTGATTGAAGTGAGTAAATAGATTCTGTAGTGAGCTTAATCCAGGGAGCTTATTGGATGGTGTATATGGAAAACTTAACTTGAGTTGTTTGACATTGCATTTTGTAGATGTCATCGTTAGGAGAAACAATTTGCATGTAAAAGTGGATAAGCAAGGACAAATCCAGATTTGTGTTGGCATGTTGTGCTTTCCACATTGGTGTATGAGGGTATATATGAATCCCACTAAAACATTCCCCTCTCTAAAATGCTCCTTTCTCCAATTGGACTTTTTGGCTATTATTGCAGAGTATTTTCTCTTAGATGTTTCATACTGTATATGCCAACATTCATCTATCTGATAGGGCATAAAGCATGATTTATCATAAAAAGCCACCTGTTGCCAATCCATTTATAATATCAATGATTTTGTAATACCATTGGATATCCATTATATATATGTGCGAACTTCCAGTCATTGTTATTAAGGAACAGCAGTCAGTATAAATACATTAATTAGATATCTGCAGAGGCCATATGCTGCAATATTCAGTGAATCATCATTGTGAAGACACTAGCACCTTACTTCATCTGGGCAATCAACTGTTGCATGAAACAACTGTTGCATGTCTGTTCAATTTAATGTATCTTTACATACATCATCTATGACCTGTCTTGTATCACATTTGTAGCTTTCTGATTTTGGATAGTGCCATTTTGCTATGTACAATGCAATTTTGTTACAGCAGCCTGCAAACAGTTTACAGTATTAACTATTTCAGAAATGCTACCTCTCTTGGCCTGAAAGCTTGTGGTTTTGCCTTTTTTAACATTGGATAAATTCCTCCATTTTTGTATCATGCCAATGACTGCAGTGTTCTCCAATTCTCTAAAATGTTCTTTATATACGCTTCACTTCATAGTGCTGACACCTGCCTATTGTCATTGATGTTAAAAGTAGGTCAGATTAATATTAATTTGACTGCTCTGTATATTTGCTGGTTTTTATATATTAATATATTTTAATCCTATGGCTGTCTTTGGCATCTTTGCCATTGATGAATAGTCCAATAAAGTGATGATGAAGCATGAAAAACATTCATAGATTTGTGTTCAAGAAACTTTAAAACAATGATGCAGTGCCTGAAATGCTCACTATTCATATCTTCCTGGTGGCACAGAGAGCAATAATCTGAATCCTTGATTCCAATACAATAATTTTGTGTTAGTAAGAAAATACTATAGATATTTTTGACAGTGTATGAAAAAAGACTAATCAAATTGATTTTTATGCTGACATAATCATTTTTTATTTCTAATATTTAGTATATTCTATTAATTCTACTTAATTTTTGTAATTTTGAAATATAGGGTAATTTTTGATGTTATGCACATAATTTTTTTTATTTAATTTTCCTAATTGTGTTATCATTCTATCTGTATAATTATTGTGGAAAATATTTTCACATTTGCTTAAAAAGTTTAAATTAATGTTGTTGTTAGTATATATGTTATAAAATATATTCTTTTATTATAGATGAATTAATCAATTTTATCATTCTTTCAGTTACTCACTGATCGTTATTATGTTGCACCCCTTGATCCTACATTGCAACTGATGGTAAAAAACAAAGTGCCTTGTTATGCTTATGTTTTAAACTATACTTTCCAAGGTTACACTTTTCTTTTGAAAGGTAAAAATTCTACACATTACATTAACCAGTAACATTTTAAATGCATAAAGATATTGAGTTTTACTAATTCCGTTTTCAAATTACTTAAGTATGCTATATTTATGCTTTTTTTTTAATGATTTTTATAGTTGATTACTTTTAAAGTGTTGATTAGATAGCATTTCAATTTATACATATATGATATTTTTTATAATTTTTGATACATTGATTTGAATATTAATAAAATTTTAGGTTGTAAAAAAATCATTCTAAATTTTTTCTTAGTGAATTTCAAGAATATTTTTTTATGAAATAAATGAATTAATTCAAATTTAGATTTATTTTTAACATGAGGATAAATCAGTTTATACACATAGTATGTTGTATTTTTTATACATTGATTTGAATAGTTTTATTTAATTTAAAATCATAAAAAAATAATCAGTAATGAATTTTTCTTTATTTAATATTTATTATTTGAATTTCAAGAATATTATTATGAAATAAATTAATTACTTCAAATTTAGATTTTAGTAAGGATAAGGTTTTTCTACATAAAATTAATTTAACATCATCATAATTTTTACAGATGTTGTATCAACTGAAATGGATTACTTGCTCTTAAGTGGAGCTCCTTTTATGGATCCCAAGTTTTATCCTGCATACTTGAAACTGGAAACTGCTCAATGGACTGAGGAAGATAGAAACATGAGTCAACTGATGATGGAAGCTTGGGCAAATTTTGCTAAAGAAGGGTAAATGTTATGGCAGTTTCAACCTTTCATATTTAACATTTTTATATTCTAGGATTATTTTTTAATTTGAAATATTTTAATAAATCATTTTATTGTAAATTACTTTTGAAATATATGGAATACTTTAAATAAAAAAATAAGCAATAGTTAGTCTTAAAAAAAAAAAAAAAAAAAAAAAAAACAATATTGTGTGTTTATTAAATTTACAAAAGAAAAAATATTTTTTAAATCCAGAACTCATTTTTTTATCATAATAATTCATTCTTAAATAGCAATAAATTCCACCATGTCCAGTTGACATTACTTTTTATATAAATTTTGATAAATTTACATTCATCTTATGAAATCATTTCTTATATGAAACTTTTCCACCATATTTCAATGATCTACTTTCTAAACTCAAATAGACCTGCAATCATTCTAAATTTATAAATGAAAGAATGAAATACTGTAGTTAATTATATTACTGCTTACAGTTAAAATGTCCAGTTAATGAAGATTTTTATTCTGTGAAAAAGTCTTCAATGAGTGTATAATTGTTTTACCCTGAAACTGCTTAAATTCAAAATATTGTTTGCTGTAGAAAAGCCCCTTAACATATGACAATAATTTTAGTATTCTTTAATTACTCATGTTGCCACAACAATTGTCATAATTGAAAATGGAAAATTTTTGAAAAAGAAAGAAACAAGGTGCAAAATCTAATTTTTTTCTTTAAATAACTCTTAGACCTGGTTTAATAAGCTCTCAATGTGCAAAAAAATTACCATTAAAGGATAACAAATGAAGCTTTTCCTTAAAATTTTTATGAATGTGTTAGGATGATAAAAATAATATTCCTATCATTTTTCAATATCTAATCCTTAATGTTTATATATTTGTTTTAAATGTGAAAAAAATTCAATAATGTATTTTTTATTAATTTTGAATTCTTTGTATTTTAATCTGAATTTAAAATATTCTTCATACTTTATTCAAAATGAAATGGTTGACATAAGTATTTAATTCATGTATGAAATATTAAACTTTTTAATAGTTAAATAATTATACTTGAAACTCGCATTTATTAATTTCTGATGCATTTATTTGGAGTAAAATATTTGACAATTTAATAAAGTTCAATATCATTTGTGTTGATAAAGAGTGAAAGAAAAAGGAAGGCCAATCATCTGACTTTTAAAATTCATAATTTTTTGCTTTGATTAGCTTAAATTGTCATTTTTCACATGATTTTTTTAAAATATTGCTCAATATCAGAGAAAATCTTTTTGAAATAAAAATTAATTATTAACTTTTAACTTAAATATTCAACAATACATTATTTTGTTAAATATTTGAATTAAAAATTCTCACCTTAGTTTTAAATAATTATCCAATGAATTGAATACAGAAATGTAAATCACTTTAATAATAACATTAGTCTTCATAGGAAATATATAATAAATTTTAAAAAAACAATTTTAGCCAACTTATTTAAAAAGGAATTTTAAGAAAAAGGAAAAAAATTAGTGCACAAATTATTGTTCTAGGAAATTTCTTTAAAAATATGATTTGTTTCCTTTTTTATTATTGTAACAATGGAAGAAAATTATAAGTAATTAAATAGGTGATAAGATGAAAAAAATCATTTTTCCCAAATTTTTATTTATTTATTTTAAGCCATTCACATTTGCTCTTAGAAGATAAATCTCGCCATGTCCAATCAATTGAATAGGTTTAAAAATACAAAGCAATAGGGAAAAAACAAAAACCTGCTCATTTCCATGTTTAAGTGCCAACTGAATTTTGACTTTAATAATTAAAAAATTTAGAGAAAAAATACTTAAAATAAGTATTTTTAAGATAAACATATTTCATAATAATTCAAAAAAATTTTAATTTACTTAACAATTTGTTGAATGTTACTTTATATTATTATCAGAAATTAGTATTACTTCTCAAAATTCAGTTCTTGAATGAAAAGCAAAAAAATAAATTTAAAATAGGAATAAATTTATTACATAATTCAAATTAAAAGTTACAATAAAATTGAATTATGTACTATTCTCTTCATGAGAAGTCTTTAAAAATTCAAAATTTTTTGCCTATACATTTATGTATCAAAAATAAATAAAGTGAGAATAACTTGTCTCAAACTCATAATTTTTTTCTAATTTATAGATTTTTCAGTAACTAAATAATTTATGATAATTTTTAATTATATTGAATTTCATATGTAGCAGCATGTTCTACATAATCTATCTTGTCTTTTTATGGCAAATGAAGATTTAATGAAATACATTAATGGTTTAACTGTCAATAACTTTTATAAAATGAAAAAATTTTGTATTTAAGGTCAGAAAGGAAAAAACGTAATATAATTAATGAAAATTTCAGAAGTGTAGGCAAAAATTTGTCGATCAAAAAATGAAGAGATAAAAAATAAATTAAGATGATGAACTAAAAAAAGAAAATAGTTATCCTCCCAATTAAGTAACTGTTTTACTATTATCATGTATTTTAATTCAAATTGCAGTTTATATTCACATTCTTAAAATAAGGAATGCTTCCTTATTAAACGACTTTTTTTAGGTAATGAATTTTTTTTATATTCGTCACAAAAGAGCAAAATGTAATATTCTTTTAAATCATTCTTTAAAATATTAATTCTAATAAATTAGTCAAATTTGTGCAAATGTTTTCTTTTTCATAATTTATATCTTTCTTTATGTCAATGTTTATTGAAATTGACATTCAACTCAAATGGTCAAACTCAAATTTTCATCCAATTGTTCAATTCTTTGTTTTTGAAAGTTGGCAATCTAAGAAATGTTTTCAAAAATACAGAAATTTTGTGTAATTTTCTGATTATTTTCACATTGACATTAAAGTAAATTTTGTTGCATTACTATAAAAATGCTGGAATTTACATAATCTTTATATTGCATTATAATACAAGGTTCTATTGTCACAAAGTTTGGTATTGAAGATTTTTATTAAAGTTTAATTGATGTCTGCAAGTATTTTAGTGTGTATTTTATTCAACATTTAAAGCTAGTTTTGATTAAGCTTTTTATTGGGATTTATTTAAACTGTTGTGATTATATTAAAGATAACTCATCTCAAAAGTTGCTTAGTTGGTTATAAATTATGTTTTTGAAGCACCAATTATTCTCATTAACTTAAATCACACAATTTTTGATTCACACTTTAATTATAGCTAAATTTTTATGATAAAAGTGGACAAGTCAAAATTTTTGAGAGTTATGTAATTAATTGCCTATTAGTTCAACAATTCCGATTCAAACAGAAATCATTTATACTTCTTGGGATTGTGATCCTTATTATTTGACTCCACAAGGTAAACTAACGATCTTTAGCTATTGTTTATGCATTTGACTATTCATCATATTTAAACCTACTGATGAACTTTCATAGATAATAAGCTTTTTGCAAGGAAAAAAAAAAAAACTGTCAAACAACATTTCTGGTATGTATGCTTGCCAAAAATCAGCATTCATTTCCAATTATTCAGTGACAGATGATATTCAAACCATGAATATCATCTGTCACACATGGTAACAAGCATAATTGTACACAAATTGTCATATTGAATTTTTGCATTCACACTGTGTGAATTTGTTTCTATTGAAGTTGTGATAGTCTGGTTGCTAAACATATTCAATCTCTTTTGATCATTAATTGAGCTTAAATGGTCATAAAACATCTACAAACATTTTTATTTAACATAATGTCCCTCATTTATTGTTAAAATTTAGAGATATGGCTGTTAATTATTGTGTTGATAATATCACTTTATGTTATTTAAATTATAGGTAGTACTATATACTGTTTGTATTATAAGTGTAGTTATAATAAACTTAAACAAAATTGAAGATAAAAAATGACAAATTGATTACTTTAAGCTACTCTAAAAAAATTTAAAGTCAAAAGATTACTATGAGAAATAAGTGCTTAAATTACTACACCAGGGCATATAACAAAATTCTGTTTAATTGGATCTTATTGTACTAGAAATAACTAATGATTAAATTTTCAAGAAAATTTTCTCACATACTTCAATCTTGTAACTAAAATTTCCCATTAAAATTCATCTTATACATGATGCATAGTTTTACATATTATACCTGAGACATTTTTTATCTTCTGTGTTAAGGGTTTGAAATGTTTTATATCTTTTATATTAAACCTCTTCTACATAAATAAAATGCTATCCACTATTTATGTAGTCTTCTTTTTATAGCTTACATATTTCCATTTATTTTAGAGCTTTTGAGTTTGATTTTCAGATTTATATAAAGTAATAGATTTTTCAATTTGATTATTTCAATGTATTTTTCAGCTCTTGTTGATTGACAGTAAAATCATTAGAATTATTTTATTTATGTTGTGATGTGTATGAAATTTAAAAAAAATAACTGGAAATATATTAGTATTTGGTAATGTAATTATGTGATCATAATATTTATTTAACATATTTTGGTAGATTTTAAAATTTTGCATTAATTTTAAATGAAAAAATATATTTATGGTTAGTTATTTTTAAGTTTAAATTAACTTCAGTTTCAACTATTTCTTGATATTTTCTAGGAATCCCACTCCTCGACGTATTTTCAATACAATACTTTGGGAGCCAGTGACTGAGAAAAATTATGTTTATCTGAATTTAAATGCCTCAAATACAACAAGTGTTATGATTAATGACTACAGAAGCAGAGAGAGTCGATTTTGGAATTACTTTTTACCATTTTTCATTGATCGTGAACCACCAACACTGGCTCCTACTTTAGAACCAGGAGTATCAGAATTAAGAGTTGTGACAAGTGCCTTGTGGGGTAGTGTTGCTGTTGCTGCCCTATTACTTTCAATTACTATTGCCTTTTGCATTTTGTATTGTAGAGTGAGAAGGTATGATTCCTATTAATTTTACATTTTTTATTGTGTCAACTTTGTCATCAAGAACTGAATTTTTATATTTGGTTATTTTTCATTTATTTGTTTTATAATCCTTTAGTTCATTTTTCTGAATAATGTGTTTAAACCTTTTTTTTTTACAATTTTACTAGGTAGAAATTTTCTAAAAAAAATATTAAGTGTAAAGTTTTACATTTTTGATTGATAAGAAATATCAATTTAAAATGTGTTTTATTCATAGTTTTTTTTCTTTTTTTTTTTTTTTTTTCTTGTAAAGAAATATCCAAAGTTATCAAATACCACATGTTTTCTACAAATTTTGCTGATATTTTTCTCCATTTATTAAATTTATTTTATTAAAATTAAAAAAATTTGGAAAGTGCATGAATTTATAATAAATTGTTTCTCCTCGGTTCCCTTTGAAAAAATTTATAAAGCTGAGCTAGCAGCCAAATGGTTAACTCTCTGGCATTCAGTTCAGCAGCTCATGAATATGGGTGTTGGTTGTGGTTTAGAAACCTATATAATCTTTAGGCCCTGTGCAAAAATTAACTGTTGAGGGACAAACCAGCAAAAGAATTCAAAAGATAGTTTCAGCATAAACTTTAAAGTCATGCTCATTTCCTTATCATAATTGGAATTTTTTTAAAAAAATACAGGCTTTTACCCTAATTTATCTTCTTTATTTTGTAATTAATTGCTAATTATGATGTTAAAAATTATTATGTTAAAAATTATTGTGATATTTTAGAAACATAAGTAAAAATCAAACTAAAAAAAGCGATATTATATAGTTATATACAAAAATTAACAAAGTTACATATTTTTGATTTTTAGTTAGTATGAAAAAATATTTTTGTTGTTATATTAGTAAAATCATTTGAAAATTGGGTTGAAGTAATATATTTCTGATAATATTATAATTAGTCAATTTGTGAAATTTAGCTGTTTAATTGCAGACAATGTCATTGAAAATTTGGTATCTGTCAATGCTGCTATTATGTATTTAAAAATGGCTATTTTTATGAATATTATAATAAACAAATATTTCCATTAAACAGTGATAATAAAACCTGCCCTTTTAAATTTGCTAGTTTTTTAATACAAATATCAGACAAAATAATAAAAATATCAACAAAAGAATTCATATTTTTATTATGAGCCTTCTTTAGTTAAATTACTGGTTTGAATTTGATGTGAAATTTACTAATATAGATCCATCTCAAATCATCATAGATCATCTTTAGTTAAATTACTGGTTTGAATTTGATGTGAAATTTACAAATATAGATCCATTTCAAAATACAGAGCAATTGCTTGTGCAGAGTCATTTCTAGCTCAGGTAGTATATGAGAAAAGGGGTACTAAATGCACAATGTACTCTTTTAAAATACTAATTGATATTGAGATTCAGGGTTTTATAGCATTACATGTAATATTCTGTTTCATCATTAATTTCATTTGCACTGTGAGACATGAGCTGAAGCATTGCCATCATAGAATAGGTTGCATTCCTTAATTTTCCTCCATTTTCATATAAAAGAAAATTAATTTTATTCAATTTTTGAAATTGCACACATTGTAAATATATAATAGTGATGTGATATTTGAACTTTTTTATTGAAGTCATCCGTCCATTGTTATAAAACTATTTAAATTGTATTAAAACTAAATGTGTATGAAAAACATGATTTAACTTTTTCGTTAATGGGGACATATTTTCTCATATCACATTCAAACGATAAAATTCAAATTATTATATTATTTAAAGCATTCTCCAGAGAAAATAATATTGAAGCAAATTATATAAATTTCAGAAAAATATTTTCTTTCTACTACAGAAAAACAGTGTTCATGCATCCTGTTTTTATGTACAAGTTTATGTTAAAAATACTTGAAGTATTATTAAATATACATACAAGTTTCTGATTTTAGAATGGATTTTTTTATGCATAAATTTTTGTAATATTTAATTTTCCTTTTTTGTATTACATAAATACTTTATATTTGCTGATTAAATTTTAATATTTTACATAATGTAAATTTTTTTAGACCAATTCAAAAATTTTGTATTGTCTATGTTTAAAGGATATGATTATGTATGGAATTTGTATTCTAATTCAGTATGAAATTTTTTTATTACTATTGTTCATATTATTTTGTTAATGGTATTACTCACTTACTAATTTGTTATAAGAAGCAAAAGTAACTATCATTTGTTATTGCTTTTAAAATAAGTTACTAAAGATATTCTTTGGTAATTTTCTTGTTGCATGATTTTTTTCATTCCTAAAGATATTACATCTTGCAGCAGTTTTATGCATTTCAATGTAATTGCACGTTCAGTGTTATATAAATTTTGTGAAATGGATATTTTTGATGTATTTTTCAAAATATATAATAAAATATTTTTATATTTTGTAATTTTGAAAAAATATGTTTTAATCTGTTATATCATATATTTGATGTATTATTTTTAATTATTTTTTTAATTGATTACTTAAAATTTATGCAATGCATTATATATAGTGTCCTAATCAGAATTATTTCAAACACCGTTTCCACTTTAAAAGAATATGATGCAATTCATATAGTTTATGATTAATTAGAAATGTCATTAAAATTAAATTTCTTTGATTATTGTCATCTATTTTATTCTAAAAACATACTTGTTTTATAATTTTATCTTTTTCTCATAATAAGGAGTTCCAATTAGTATAATTTCTCAGGTGATATTTATTTTGTGAAATATGTTGCTATAGAAAATTTTACTGCACAAATATTTAGATTTTATTAAACACATGAATTAATCTAAATATAAAATCTGAAGATTACTAATTATATGTCATCAATAATTTGAATTTATATCTTAAAAAATCAGTATTTTAAACTTGTAAAATTTACACATTAATATGAGATATGTTGTTTTTATTTGTTAATTATTTATGAAAATTTTTCATTTTTAATTATTCATTTTATTTTTCTTTTGTTCATAAGAAGAACTGTCCATATTTATTTTTAAATATTATTTCTGAATGTGTTAGAATTCTGAATGTGAATTTTCATATTTAATAATCTATGCTTATTTATTTATAAAAAATTTAAAATTGTTATTTTTGTTGATGTTTCCATATAAAAATTTTATTTCTCATATGATATTATGTTTGTACATGCACAAATTTATTTACATTTTTATCCTGTCTGTTAGATTTTATGTAGAGAGACAAAAATATTTTCATTTAGTGGAAAGATATAAAATATTAAATATAAAATTATAGTTTATATACAACTTTGAATTACATGGAAATATGAGAATTAAAAAATTAAAATGCTGTAATTATTGTTTGCTTTTGAACAGTTTCTGAAAACACTTTTATGATTATGTTGAAAAAGATATAATGAAACAAGATTTTTTTTTCTTTCCTATGTTAAATTCAATAATGTTTTAAATTGCATTGTTTTCTGGAATTTAATAAAAAAAAAGTATGTTAAATGTTTGATAAGAATTTGTTATCCTGTATTGAGGCAAAATATCTAAAAAAAATTTTATTACTCTTCTTAATAATGCATAATTATATATAAGGAGTCAAATTAATTTTCTAAATTTATATCACTTCATTTCTTTTTTAAAAATAACTCATGTGTACCTTTATGATTGCTTTATAATGTGTAAATTGTTGTAAAACTTAGGATTTTGAGAATTAATCTATATCTATTGATTATGCAAACACTTTATGTTTTGTTTATTTTTAACTTGGTATTTTGTTTGACATATCTTTTATATGAGTAATTTATTGTATGAAAGAACATTCCATTTTTGTATGTTATCATTTTAAAATAATTGTATTCTTTTTATGAGTTTAGTTTTCATTCTCTTAATTTTTCTTATTATCTAGTTCTGTTCTTAAAAATATCATCTGTTTTTATATTTTTATTGGAAAAATAAAATGATATAAATATTTTGTGAGTATTTATTCCGTATATATTACATTATCATAAACCTTTCGATTGGAAGTTTTTTATTATTTATTGCCATTAGCTTTTCATTCCTATTAATTAGATTTCCTCCTCATAATGAAATATATCAGCTTTATTCTTTGGTGGTGGAGCTCTTATTCTCTTTTTCTGCACATTTTACAATCTGGATTTATGGTATGTTTAGTTCAATAGTTAATTATTCTTAAAATTTCTTTTAATTTATTTCCTTAAAATTGATAATATATTGAATCAGAATTTAAATTAATTTTATGTTTTTGCAAAAATATGCCATTAGAGTAATTATTATTATTACACATATCTTATTTATTGTTCTTTAAAGTATGTTCAAGAATATCCATCTGTTAAATATTTAATAATAATTTGAAGGATGTAATTTATGATTTAATGATAAAAATTATTTCATGTTTCTATAAAAATGCTATTTTTGTTTCTTTAAAATTATTATAAAAATGTTATGCATATTCTTTCATGCGCATAAATTTTATTGCCTGCATCCTTTTAATTGAAATTAATGCTATATATAAAAATGTATCTGAGCTTTTAGGGCATTTTAAAAAATTGTCAATTGATTAACATAGCATCATTTAGCAGTAAAATTTAATGTCAAATTGTCAATTACAGAAATATAAGAAAAGCTGTCTCAAATCAAACAGAAAAATTGTTTCTAACTATTACTTCTTAATTTTCTTTTTTGCTTCCTTGCTTGATTAATGCTGTACTCATCATTTTACATAATCTGGTTATAAATTTCCCAAAAACTTATACATATTAGCAGTTTTTTCCCAATATTGTGACTGAGTTGCATTAAAAAATGAATTTATTTTCATTATACAAATTTATTTATTTTTAAACAAAGTGCATTAATTAAAATAAAAAGAATTTTATGCAAAGATTTTCTTTGAAAATTTTGACATTGGAAAAAATAATGTATGAAAGAAATTTGTTAGAATAGTTAAAATTGTTAGAATAATGTTAAATTAATTTGCATGCTATTGTTATCTGTTATTTTTATAAAAATATGAAGGCTATTTTTTAATGGCTTTTTTCTTTTCTTGTTAGCAAAAGGGAACCTATTGAAGATCTTAATTCTTCAAGGGAAATATTTGTCAACTACTCTGCCACAACTCAAGATACTCCAGTTTAATATTACACACATATATATATATATGCTTTTATCAAAACAGAATTGTCAATGTGAATGCTAACATCAAAATATTTTTGCAGATCATTTATTTATTTACATCTTTCATGTAAAATTTTGTAGTTTTATACTTTGATAATGTATTTTATCGATTGTGAAAAAATTATAATTATTTTAATTATAATGCGTTTTGTTTAATTATTAAACATTAAAATGAGAAATTCCAGAAGTATCTAATTTGCTATTCAGGAAATCTATGAGTTTTGTATACACTTTAGATAACTCATAAAAATTGAAATCACCAAAATTTAAATTTTTTTAAATAATGTTATAAAATAAAATAGATTTTTATTTAATTAAAAGAAGTGTCAATTATACCTCATAAAAATGCAAGTTTGTTTACCTAAAAAGTTTACATATTCTTCTTTAATTATGTATTCCATAAAAAAAGTATATTTTTGCATATGCCACAGATGTTATATCATTTAAGCAGCTTGAAAACTGTTGTAAGGCATCAAAATTTTACAATTGTCCACTACTTGAGCTAACAAGCCTATGAATTTTAATTAAGTAAACATTTTCCAGTCTTCTATAATTCAATGAGTTATCAAAAATTCTGTGAAAAAAGCAAGAAAGCTGTCTTGGCTATATTAATTATAATTTACAGAATTGATATTCTTCAATATTATTTTCCTCAATTAAAAGCATCACTGAAATTTTTTGTAATGCTTTTAATAGAAACGTGTGACAGAAAAGTCGTCAGACATTTACTTCTAATTTGGAAATTAAATATTTTTCTTTAATTTTCACTTCTGAAATAACTCCTGAGATCAAAAGCATTATTAAGAGTTCATTAAAACAGCGTAACAAAATATATAGATAGATTTATCAAAAAAAGTAAAGAAATACATTTAAACATATGATAAATTTTCATAGTTTACATACCTTTAATCAAATTCATAGTGAGAACCTTATTTTGCATATTTCAATTCAGAAATTTTCTTAATTTAAAAATTTGTTCCTTAAATTTTGTAAATATTCACATGAACTCTGAATAAATTTTAGTATATTTTATTGAAAATTTATTTTAAATTTGTATTTTATTCCTTCATTTAAGCAAATTACTGATTACGTCCTAAATATGATGCGGTATTGAATAGTGAATATAGTTTATAATCTATTTACAGCAAATAAAATCTAACTTTTTTTTAAAAAATATCAGTTGATTTACTGTTAAATATCACTTGAATGTTGAAAATAAAATGTTTCTTTGATTAAATAAAGTATGTTTTATTAAATTTGATGACATCCAGTGGGTATGCCATCGTTACTTCGAAAGTGTGTTTTCATAATTTAGAAGCAGCGACCAAACAAAAGACTTGGTTTGCCATCCCCAGAGGTATTATTTCAGGCGGAAAACATTGCGATCACGAAAAATTTAACGTGCTACTGCCGCCAGCGAACACGATGGATGTTCGATTCGGTCGGAATTCGAACTCGTTGGTTTCCGATAACGCGATCGAACGCCCTAACCCTAACTAACCAGCCCATTGCGGCTACACAAATTCAATATTATATATATATGCCGATTACCTTCTTGAAAAACCACTAAATCTAACTCTACAGACATGGCTATATTTCATCGATCGGCGAAAAGAAGGAAAAGCTAATAATAAGAATAAAAATACCGAAAGTTTGATTTTAAAAGTGTAAATATTATCATTAGAGCTGTTAAAGAAAATTTTTACATAATCATAAATCATAGCATGTTTTCCACCAACCAGTAATCTGACAGTTGAATGGTTTACACTCAAGCTTGTGATTCAGAAATGCGTAAGTTACTTCATATATATTATACATAACAATTTTAAGCGTGGATATGCCGCCCAACTTGTCTAGTGGTTAGCGTACCTGATGACAGATGGGTGGGACCTGGGTTCGAATCCTGGCTCGGGCATAGATGTACTTACTCTTTCTTGTCTTTGTCCTTTTTTTTTGTGTGTGTGAATGGTTGCCTACCTTATAAACGGGTACCTATGGCATGTGCTCACTGAGGAAGTCGGATTCCACACGGTTCATTTGGAAAAGTGGAGCAGCACACCCCATATTGCCAGCCTGGCTGGCACACGACAACAACAACAAGCGTGGATGTTTGTAGTGCTTTGTAGAAGCTACTTCGAACAGTAACACCTGGTCTAATTAGTCTTCGTTAGAAAAAAATGGTCATTGAGCGACAACAGATCAATCACCACAATATTAATTTAATTTGTAACTTCAATTTCATGCTCAGATTAAATTTTCAGCATTTTAATAAAACACATGATAAAATTAAGATTTTACAAATTATTTTCTCAAAGCATTTTTTTATGAATAATTAAAAGCTAAAATATATATTTTGTACTAAATTTTAAATAAATTAAACATGTCATTACACTTGAATGCGCCATGTTCAACTTATTCTGAATATTATATATTTTAAATGGTTTTTACATTTTCACTACATTTAGGGAAGCAATTATCGACCATCATCGGTTTTTGTGTTAGAACTTGCCCATTTCAATGGCAAAAGTTTTAGTTACATAAAAAAAAAAAAAAAAGCCATCAAATAGTTCTTTAAAATAAAAAAAAAGATTAGATAAAAATATTTGTCAAAAATAAAATTTTGAACATCTATTTACCATTAAAAATGACAATACGTTGTCTATGTTTCTAATGTAAAAAAATTAAAATACTATGTTTTGGCTATATATAATTTATATCTATATAACAAACATCATATTGTAAGTCATATTTTTGATATGAAAAAATTAAAATACGATGAAAAGTCATTTGAAAACTACGAAAATGTTTCACTAGAAATTATTAAAACTTGAATTGCGTCGTAATTTTTAATCAAGGGAAGAGAAGAGTATTTTCAAGCAATATTTTGTTGGCGTTTTCTATATCTGAGCTTTGATTTGTGACCTTCAATTCTTTTACTGCGAGATTGTTGTTACATAACGGATCCAGACGGATTGTTACATATTTAATAGTTTAAGAGCAGTGGTCAATATCTGGCTTTCTTTAAAGACGAATACTACTATCAATTTCTCATCAATTTGTTAGAATTTACTTAAAATGAAAAGTGTAAAGTAAAAATGTAAAGTAAAAAGTGCACATTTATTTTCCATCAGTATATCTGAAAATAAGTATTTGTCCAACTTGATTTAAAGTAGAAAATAATTAAGCCTTTTTTCCTACAAATTATTTTTATTGAAAAAATCTATGTTTGAAGTTCACAAATAAAAAAGTTCTTGTTGGTATTTTTTTATTCTTGTGGAGCAATTTTTTTTTAATAAATTAGGTTGACTTTTTTTATTAACAGAATATATTTGATAGCGCCCTTTAGTTAAATTGGAAATATTCGAATATTCAAGAATATTAGTCCTAGAAATAATTTATTTATAAATTCCTAGGAAGACATGTTAATTACTCTATGAATAATTGTTAACATCGTTAAGAACTTTCATACTGACTGTGTATATCGATGAACACTTTATCGATATTTTCTAATATGCAGTTACAAATATTTTACATGAATATGTAACTCTGTTTTTTTATATAATCATTCGTAATACTTACTAATGACTTCGTCTATTTCAACATCTATTTTCAATAAGTGAAAGACTTTTCAATGCATTCTCTTACGCAAGTAATTTCCGGAAACTCATTAACAAGTGAATGGTTTGCTTTACACTTGTATTATAGCGTAGAATCGATGTTTAAAATATGAATGATTATTGCTGAAACAGATGCAGATCTTTGATAATACCATTCACAAGCGCGTTAAAATCGGTGATATTCCCAAGTTTATTAAGGTCTGTATATAATTATTCATAAATGCATGGCAAAAATGAAAATATGAAGGAAAAGAAAAACTAATTCGAATTAAAATTCATAAAACAAAATTTTAAAATATCATAATTTAAAATTATTATATAGTAAATAATGTATTATTAGTAAATATTAGTTTGGGGAAAAAGAAATCCATTATTTTCACGTGAACTTTATGTAACTTCTTTTGGATTCGCTTTGCAAAAAGGTTTAAAACAGCTTTCATGTAGATTTTTAGGTCTTGCGCGTTACGACTGCTGACATGCGGTTAACTTCGATCATTTTTGATATTTTATAGACATTTTCGACGATGCTGTATCCACATGCGAGGTGCATCCTTAACATCAAAAATACGAACGGAATCGACAAAACAAAAATTGTACATAACTGGTTGTTACAGTTTTATATAGAAAGATAAACACCTTTCACAATTTTAGCCACCCGGCTATCTTTTTCGCTGTTACAAGAGAAAAACGAAAATGTATCGAATTTTCTGTTTGTTGTCTTCCATTTTTAAAACCTTGTACTCGTAACTGAATTAATGAAACAAAAAACCGCAAGAGAATATTTTAGTGTGAAATGTCACCTTTCCAACGAGCACAAATCTGAAATTGTTTGATAGATACCTCACGAGATATCGATCACTACAGACGTCTACCGAAAAAATAATGGATTACTTCTCCCCCAACCTAATACATAGAGTAATGTAATGTTATTAGTAAATATATAATAAAATTATTATACTATAAGAAAAAATTAAACCAAGATTAGCATGATTATTTTTTGTACAACTTTATTTGAAAATGTAATATATAAGACATATACACACAAAATGAGAATGCTGGATTTCCTGGCAAACCTTAGAATTATCAAGATTTCCTTTCAATAGTTAAACTTAAAAATAATTTTAAAAGAAATTTCATGCAAACAACTGAGAACGACTCTAATTGTTACTGTTTCAGAAAAAAATAGAAAGCTAAATTTATACTACATTATTTTTATACATTTGTAATAATAGTGCTTTTAACCAGGAAATATTATATATTATATGAAGTTAAAAAAGGAAAAAAATTCAATCGCAAATATTATATTATGAAAATTTATGTTTTTAAAATAATATTTCGAAATCCCTTCATATAACTTCATTTGGTCTTTTTGAACCTTTGAATAAAATTTTAAACTATACTAATATCAGAGGAAGTGAACTTAAAGTTTCCTAGCACACACTTCAAGTGATCCAAATCTGGATTAATTTGAATTTTCGAAAAATAAATGTGTGTGTTAACTGAACACTTTGCTGTGCTTTGTTTCAATAATTTTGCATCTGGTTCAATGAATTTAAAGTTTGCAGCAGATAATTTAATTTTACCTGGAAAAAACTACCAAAATTTTTCGAAATCTTGCTAAGTTAAGAAGTGAAAACTGTAAATTTATGCAATGAAAACAAAAAGAGAAGCATGTTTTTTTGCGTCTATATGATAAACCAAAATAAACAAAAAAGAATTTAAAAAAAAACTTGTGGTTGAAATTTTAGTTTAATCATAAAATACTACAGTTTAACAGATAAAACTAATACATTACAAAACATATTTTTCCTCATCTAATTATGAACTAAAAAGATAAGCATAAAATTAATATCATCGAAATAAATGCAAAATTTACATCGCATATTTTAATGTATTTTTACCAAAATAAACAACCCAAACATTTAACATATCAATTCAGAATGAAACTTTATTGCAAACTTTCGAACATGAAGCTCTGAAACTTAACACATATAAAAGCATAATTTATAAAAATATGAATAATTCCTTAAGTGATTATTTTGCAAAACAAAAGACAACCTTTTGTAGATTAGTTAAACAAAAATCAAATGAAATGCATAGAACTTGAGAAATCTGTTAAATCACGAAGATATTAAATTTGGGATTCTTTTTATCCGTGTTCCAATATTATTGCGATCGGTGACTTGTTGGAAATGGCGAAAACGCATTCACTGATGAAAAAAAAAAATTCTTTTCCAAAAACCGGAGAAATAATAGATATGGTTAATTAAATTAAATAACAATTATTTTTAATTATACTGTAGGAAAATAGAAATAAGGAAAAATCTGATATCTAAATATTTTTTCTCTATTTCTAGCGGTTGAGTACAGATAATTTTAAAAGACGGAATGGAACTACCCATGTTTTTTCTCTCAGAAAAAGTTCTGGAACAGAATGTTTCAATACTTTAATTAATTTCATAGTGTGATAAGGAACTGTACAGGATATTCACTCAGAGTTACTTTTTATATTAATTATAAATGTAATCAAAATTTCAAAAAGATAAACTTATTTTTCAATTCTTACTATTAGTTAAAACTTGTTCTATATATATATATATATATATATATATATATATATTGTTCAAATTTTCAGTTGTTAATAAAATGCTTTTTATGCATTTACTCAAGTTCAAATACATTTTTTTGAACTTGTAGTGGATGACACTAGATGTTAATACAGTTTTTTCACATATTAATTCATTAACTAAATTGAATTAATTAATTTTAGTTTTATATGGGAGAAAAATATACATTATTGTGCAGTGGTGCCATCTTTTGGCATCAATAGTTACTCTTTCTATCATTACAATTCTTACATTCTAAAATTTATTTATTTTTATTATCTTGTGAATGAGTTTATTGCTTCCTTTGAAAATTCGACTTAAATATTTTGAAATACATTAATGAGAGAAATGAAAGAGTGTATGTGAAAGAGAGATAATTTTTTCTAATAAAAAAAAATGAATGAATGAAAAGTATTTATAAAGAATTTTTTGCAAATATAGTGAAATGAAAAATTTGTCTTGCAGTAGCAAAATCAGTTGAGTGTCGGCGTAGAATCTTTGTTTTCGTATCGAATCTTGTCTAAGTAATAAATTAAACAAACTGTATTAACGGTCTCTTCACTTGCTTCACAAACGGACAATGCATTGTTTATTTAAAGTCAGTCAGAGAACGAATCCTTAGATATGTCATTCAATTCTGTGCATTCGTTTTCAATTCAATCTCGAACAAATTCGGAAGACAGATAATGAATTATAGATTAATAATAGTAATTGGCCATTTAAGAATAAAAATAATTTATAATTTTAAACCAAAATTCATCAAATATTATACTTTTTTAAGCAATTTGTATTGTGCAAACAATTTGTATTCTCACTGCTTACATCTGTTTGCCATTTTACGTCGCCACTTATGCAATAGAAATTAGAAATAGTCATCATTATCATCCACATCATTATTAATATTCTTCTCTGTAATAGAAGTCAAGCAGATGAACGCCAAATTGAATTCATTATCCTTTTGGCACAGCTGCCATATCGAATTTCTGAATTTTTCAGCGACTAAGAGATATTGCCAAAATGATGTAATGGGTGACGTAATAAACTCTTTCTTCGAAAAGCTTACACATCAAAATAAATTTAAACCTGATAAATAAACAGCGTAGATGTATTTTTGAAGTAATTAAGATTTTAAATAAAGAAAACATATAAGAACATTAATTTCATAAATGCAAATACGAATTTTAGGGAAAATAGAAGCATGAGTTCTAATTGAAATGTAGGAACATTCGCAGAAAAATAAATATAAAATACAATTTAAATTTTACCTGATAATTTATAAATGAATGTATAGGAACATCATTTTTGCTAATGTAAATACAAATTATTAAATACACTTTAAATGGCAAATCTACCCTATCAACAATAATTAAGCGTAAAAATTTTGAAAAATCAGCACACATTAAAAATTAGAATTAGTTAAAATAATGAAAAATAATAATACAAATTGGAATTTAAATATCCAAAAGCAATCTGAAGAAAACACTAAAAAAAATTCAGAACCGCTTAGCAAAAATTCTTAAAATCCAAAAATGGAACAACATTCTCTACATTTTCTCGCAGTGACAAAAATTCTAGAAGAGGGTTACCGAAATAGAATTTTCTACATAATTCTCATTATTCTCAATCTCTATGACGTAATAAAAAAACCAGGTTGCCAGATAAAGAAATACTCCAAATAATCACCAAATTTATAAATTTGTGTGATGAATTATAAACGGTAACTGTACCATTCTTTTTTATACAAAGGGGTGGCCAAGACATCGAACTCGGTCGACTGATAGACCGCGAAGAAATTATAGGTAGTCCACGTGACCATCCCGATAATAGATCTCGGATATTAACAATTTAATTTATGACTTATGACATAGAATCAATGAATTATTTAAAATAAAAATTTACTGTAGTCTACTCTTTAAAACCCAAAACAAACTGTGCAAAGATTTAAGATTTAAAACCTAAAACGGACATAATGAGCGCGATTAAAACATTAAAAAAAAAAAAAAACTATAGACAGGTATGCATCTCAATTAAGAAAACATGAATTGAGAAACTTTTAAAACATTGAGGAAGAATGCATCCATAATCCAAACCTTCTTCGAGACTTCGAAGATTTCGCTTAATACTTACTTGTTGTGTTTGAGGAATTTGAAAAAAGATTCGCTGACTTAATTAGGTTGAAAGAAATACTCAATTTTATGATATTTCCATTTAATGAAAATGTCAACATTGATGGAATATTTGAAAAAATAGGACATTTCATAGATATCACATCAGTCACGGTCGAGGAAGAAATTGTTAAATTAAGACGCAATATAGTTCTTAAATCTAGAGCATCTAGCGATACTGATTTTTGGAAATTAATTTCTGAGGAAACGTTTCCAAATATTTACAAATTGATTTTGTATTTGAAGTCATACTTTGGATCGAGCTATCTTTGCGAATCTGCTTTTTCAACCATGAACAAAAAACAAACATTGGTTGCATTTAACAGAGGAACATTTAGTTTCGTGTTTTTGCATTGCAATAAGCTCGTACCAGCCACAATATAATATACTTGTAGCAGATATACAGAGCAAAATTTCAACTAAACGAAGAGAATAGGATGGTCAGTTTTTGTTATATGAATACTTTGATTATTTTCGTCAATAAATTTTTATTTTGTAAACATTAATATTAAGTTTTTTTAAAAAAAATTACATAATTAGCCATTTTTTCTTGTTATCAAAATAAATATGTACATTAATTTAGCTCTGCCATTGGTAGACCGCCTTCGATTTTTTAAATGTGGAGTAGACCCCGGATCCCAAAGGTTTGGCCACTCCTGTTATACAATTTGTATTGTACAAGAGGTAACTTAAAACTGTATGCACGTCGCGGAAAATTATTGTCTCTGCTTACATCTATCATCCACTTTAAGTCGCTGATTGTGCAATAAAAAATGGAAATAGTAAAGTTGATTCGTTTGTCTTTCTATTGTTATTTTTTATTCGCGACTAATTAATTATAATATTGAGTTTAAGTTATATTCCGAAACACTATTAATATTTTTGTCCATAATGGAAGTTGATTTGTTGAGCGACAAAATGCAAACCATTCAGTTGTTGCTAGGCAGAAGCAGAAAAGAGACTTAATTTACTAAATTTTAATCATTCGTGAAGTAAAATATGTAGTATAAATTCCATGTTTCATTCGACAGATTATGAAATAAGACTTTCTTTTACATCATTTAATGCAATGAAAATATAAAAACTTTTGTATAGTATATTTTAACGAGAGAATATCAAATACCTTTCAAATTCTTACTATTTAAATGCAATTTACTATCTTCAATATTTACAAACCCGCCGCCCAACCTGTCTAGTGGTTAGTGTAACTGATTACGGATGGGGAGGACCTGGGTTCGAATCCCGATTCGGGCGTGGATGTACTTTCTCTCTGTGTCTCTTGTCCTTTCCTCAGATGGTGGATGAATGTGGCCCGCCCAATAAACGGATCTGTGGTGGTGTGGCGTGGTGGGCAATGCTACTCGTACCTCCGTGACTTGGTTCACAGGTGCCCAAAGGGTAATGAGTGGCAGTTTCCGGCCTTGTTGCGGCGAATGGGCTATCTTCTTGCTCAAGGGTGTTCGCCATTAGAAATAAAAAAAATATATATTTACAAGCCCTATTCACTAAGTACTTCTTTTCTTTTAATTATTTTCTCTGGGAGTCTTCAAGTGACAAAATTCAATGATAGAAATTTTTTGAATATGATAGAAAATTTTGAATATTTTCTTATAAAGTTACAAAAGAATAGATTCAGAAGGTTTTTTTGTTTCGAACTTATTGTACTTTAAGGCCTTTGTTTTATTACGGTATTTGTCAATTCGATGAATAATCAATCTCTGACTGATGTTTTCGTTGGATTTATATACTCCTGTAAAGCCAGCGGGATATTCATAACAATTGTTAATTAGAAATATGTTATATTTTCAAGAGCGATGCTCAACCTTTTTTTAAAATGGTTTACCCATAATTGCACAATTTTCTTCTTAAATTCATTTCTTGTAATATAGCAGCGTCTTATATGATATATGAGTAGACCATGAGCAAATTCCATTCCTCAAAAAAATTTTAAAATGTTAAGAATAATTGACCATACATCAATAATTTAGCTGGTTTCAAACATTGCAACAATTTTCTTGTCAAAAATAATTAAAAAAACAATTAAAGATTCAAGTTAAAATCAGTTACTATTAGAAAGATGTTTAAATCTAAACATTTATTTAAAAAAGCATATATCTTAATTTTTACCATAATAAAATAAAAAAAACTAATTAAAATGAATGTTTATTTTCTTCTAAAATGGTAATAAAAATTTTTTTGCCTGACCTGACGTTTTCTAAAAAACAATTTTATGTGATTAAAAATGTTTGATCCAAATTTATCATTCAAAGACTTTTCCAGAAAAAAAATATATCGTTTATTATCTGTGTTATTTCATATATTAGCATTGGAGAAACAAGTTAATTTCATATTTAATTCTACTTTTATTTAAACATTAAATATATTTTTAATTTGAATATTTCTCAACAGAAAATATTTACAGTTATTCTTTGATGTCGGATTACTAATAATTAAATGTATGTTTTTGTACGATCGATCATTTAAATAAAGTTATTTCTATAGAGATAAGAGATAACTGTTAAGATAATTATTTAAAAGCGAAGAAAATAATTCATGTGAATTTTCTAAGAATGATTTATACGAACTGTTATTTTATTTTTATAACAATTCATGTTATTTAAAAAATGCTATGATTTCTACTCGTTTTACATCTCGGTTACCACTATGAATTTTTTTCCTGAAAACACGTTATAAATTTATATCTTAAGAGCTAAAATGAATCATTTTCTCAAAGCAGAAAAAACCGGTTCAAAGTTTAATGTCCTGATAGAGAGTATGTGATGAGCTGAAATATTATATTAACTACTCAATCGATTATATCTGGGGCGTAGATTACACGTGTAGCTTTTTTGTAAGTTGTTTACTTTCAGTGAATTACTTTCAGTTCTTTGTTTATTTTCAACCTCTGAATGCATGAGAAGAAGTAAGCATGTTGCTAAAAATAGGAACTCCATAAAAAAACATTCAGGCACAGACATTTCTTTCTTCTATTCGAACTGATGATTACATGTGTGCCTTATTTCACAACACAGAAAATTCAAAGATATAATTTTGCATTTTTTTACTCTGTAATAACTTCTTTACGTAATATAATTTTATAAAATATTTTTTAAAATGTTGACTCTCAATTTTGAGTAGCTTGAGGGAGCATTAAGATTATGCTTTTATTTTAATGATAACTGCCATAACTTGCACTATGTGTTAAAAAAAAATTTTTAATCAATGCGTGTATTAAAATTAAAAAGTATATTAATTAAAATAATATACTTATCAAGAGTATATATTAGTTTGGGGAAAAAGTAATCCATTATTTTTTCGGTAGACGTCTGTAGTGATTTATATTTCGTCAGGTATATATCAAACAATTTCAGATTTATGCTCGTTGGAAAGGTGACTTTTGACACTAAAATATCCTCTTGTGGTTTTTTGTTTGATTCATTCAGTTACGAGTACAAGGTTTTAAAAATGGAAGACAACAAACGGAAAATTCGATACATTTTCGTTTTTCTCTTGTAACGGCGAAAAAAATAGCCGGGTGGCTAAAATTGTGAAAGGTGTTTATCGTCCTATATAACACTGTAACAACCAGTTACGTACAATTTTTGTTTCGTCGATTCCGTTCGGGTATTTTTGATGTTAGAGATGCAACACGCATGTGGATACAACAGCATCGTCGAAAATGTCTATAAAATATCAAAAATGATTGAAGTTAACCGCATGTCGGCAGTCGTAATGCGCAAGACCTAAAAATCTACATGAAAACTGTTTTAAACCTTTTTACAAAGCGAATCCAAAAAAAGTTACATAAAGTTCACGTAAAAATAATGGATTTCTTTTTCCCCAAGCTAATATAATCAAGTTAGCGTAATTTAAAAAATATTTTAAAAATGTGGTGTAGAAACTCACTAAAATTTCACTTTTTCAAAAACAACTGTTTTATTTAAAAAAATTTTTTTTATAAATTTTGGCTTTTTTATCTCTGTATTAAATTTCTCTGTTATTCTCAATTATTCTTTGCTTCAAATTTCGAATTATCCTTTGCTTCATCGCCTTGAGATCAAATCTAATTTTCTAGAAAATTAATTTTCCTTTTTTTTTAAATTGGTCGTAAATGAGTTTTCTTTTTATTTTAAGAAAAAAATAAAAATCACCTTATTTTGGCCATTCTTAAGAAGAGATTGGATAATCTTTCACAAATTCGTTATCATAGTTTCATAAGTTTAAAAATAAATATAGATTTTTTTTCTCTAAATAAAATCTTAAAGATTCTGCACTTTTTTAGTAACAGTCTAACAAAATTTATCAACGCATTCTTTTATTCAGAAGTATTTAAAAAATGACAATGAAAAATTTTTTTAAAATTTTGTTGTAAAAAATTAAGTAATATTGTAAAATAAAACAGATTTTATTCATCTTATCATTCTTTAGCTGAAAGAAATTTCTTCTTTCAATATATATTTCAGAAATTTTCAACAGATTTCAAACTTTTTGAGAATGTGTGTTTTCAGTAATTGCTTGATAATACCACTTTTACAAATATAAAATTTATCTTCAAATATTCACTTGCAAGGCTTGTATAAATAACCAAAATCAAATTTTGCTTTCCTAAATTTTGTACTGATATTCAATGAGATTAATTGTCACTAGTTGATAACAATTTTTTTTTTGTGCATGCATGCAATCTATATTATTGTTTATAAAAATTAGTACACCTTCACAAAATGAAATTTTCAATATATTGTTTCAATAAAATGTAACTAAATAATGTTTAAATATAATCCTATTTTTACTTTTATCAATTTTTATTGAAAACTATTTATAAAGAATTTTGAATTTATTATCTTTTTATTGAAAAACAGGAAAGATTTGGACCACAAATTATTACCGTTAATATTTACTTTAATCACATGACTGATACACTTTTTAAGAGGATATGAATTTTTCGCATATTTTTGTGCCAGAATAAAATAAAAATTAAATAAAAAATAAATAAATAAATAAAACAAAGCTCCATTATCCACGTGGAATTAAAAACTTTGTGAGAATTATAAGCAAAGTCCGAATTCTTATCAAGATCATTCATTGGTCAGATATAATGACGTCAAGGAAGAAGCTCAAGGTTTTTATTTAATGTGTTGCTGTTACATAACAATAAAAATAAACTATATGCATTTGCATTATACTTAAAAATCAGTGTTATTCTATATATTATGAGTAAGTAATGTTACTGACATACTTAGGTATATGAACTTAAATATCTTATCTATAATTTATATGATGTTAATTTCTCTGGTGTAAATAGTCAATATATTATAATAATTTCAATATCAATAATTTCAAGGACGTCATATGTTTGTGGACTTTAGATTTAAATTTCACAAAATACTTTATGAGAACAATAAAGTCTTTGTATAAATGATAATTCCAGAAACTTTCGCCAAGCAATTCGCCAAACATCTCACCAACTTCGCCAATCTGGATAAGCAAGGTCTGAAAATGAACAGAATATTCCGTTTCATTGGTCGATTTCCGTTTCATCAGAATCCTCCATTTTTCATTGGTCGGAATCCCTCATCTGTGATTGGTCAGAATTGATTGGGTTGCCAGAAAATGTTATTTATCGCCAACTTTGTAAAATTGCGTCAAGAGCGACCGTACAGAAAATTTAAACCCATTTTATATTATAAACTGTTTACATTTAACAGCAGATTTCTTCTCACGCTATGTAATTGTTTTTCTGAAGGTTCGTTATTTAATTTCAAACAACGTTCTTTATTTAATTGTATATTAATAATTAATTAAACTTTTTATATCAAGTACTGTATATTTGCATCGTTAGCAATCAATGATATGCAGTTATGAATAGAAGTTTTAGGAATTATCCTTATAATATGAATTAAAGAAAATATATAAATGTTTTATGGCAACATTGAAGTCAGCTTATTAAATTATTTTAATACCGACTTAACATTAGGATTATGACGAATTTTGTACTCCCAATTCGATTATTATATTATTTTTAATTTAAAATTGAATAATGCTCTCTACAAGCTGTGCAAAAAGTAAAATGATAATGTTTCTTTGGATGTTTATGAAGATATAAATGAATGCAAAAAGTATGTCTTTAAAAACTACTATGAAGACTAGATTTTGTTTTGCGGAATAATCAGATGTAGTTGTTCTGAATTTATACATGTTCATATTTTATTAAAGAGTTTCTAAAAATTTCAGAATACTTATCAACTCAAAACACTCCATTAAGTTCTTACAAAATAATATATATATATATATATGCCATGCCATATATATTAGACTGGCAAAAAAAGTAATCCATTGATTTTTTGGTTAAGTGATTTTGATTTTTTGGTTTAAAGATTCCGTAATTGATATCTCATTAAGTACCTATCAAGCAATTTCAGATTTATGCACGTTGAAAAGGTGACATTTCGATCTAAAAGAGTTCTTTTGTTCTTTTTAGTTTGGTCAATTCATTTATGAGTTAAAGATTGTTAAAAGTGGAGTTCAACAAAGTTGGTTGGTGCAAAACAGGGATCCTCTTTCAATCCAATAGGAATGGAACCCTTTTGTGGGATCAACATGAAGACTACAAGGAAGGTCATTCAAAAATGGGAAAATCAGGAGATGAGCAAAGTTTGGCGTGATTCTCCTGGACAGAAACATGCAAAAAGTATGATTTTTAACTCATCTGAGAAAATTGCATCTGAAATTCTTAGACTCCCAAGATTGAAGACACAAGTAATTGTAGGCTTCATTACTGGGCACTATCATTTCAGGAAACACCTTCATACAATGGGGCTTTTTAAACAGGAACCAATTTGTAGGAAATGCCACGCAGGGGTAGAATCAGCTCATCATATCCTATATGAGTGTGATGCTCTTCCCCTTACAAGATTCACTACTCTAGGTAATCCATATCCTAAAGAGTTACACCTAAACTCCATTGAGGGCCTATCAGACTTTATAAACAAAGTAGGTGACAAGACAATGGAACTAGGAAAAAATTGGGCTTGGAGCATTGTACAAAATGCAACAATGCAGAGGTGCTCATATCTGACAAGCTCAAGAAGAAGAAGTTGGTTGGTTTGGTTGGTTGGTTCGGGTTTCAATTCAACAAAGAGAAAACTTGGCACATTCAACAATTTTTTTTTTGATGAAGGTGAAAATACAAGCTAGGTAATTGAATTTGGGTATAGTATTTGTGTGTGTGTGTGTGGTCCCGATACTGTAACAGCCAGTCACGTACAAATTTGTTATCGTCTCTTCAATTCAGGTATTTGTGGTGTTAAAAATGCACCTCCCACAGATGCATTGTTGTTGAAATTGTCGATAAATATCAAAAATTATCAAATGTGACTTCTTGTTAGTAGTCGTAGCACCACCCAGAGTTTAAAAATGGACATTAAAATAGCTTTAACTCTTTTATGTTAAGTGAATTCGGAATTTTAAAGTTCAGATAAAAATAATAGATTTCTTCCACCACGACCCCAACCTAATATATATCTTTCACCATCAAACTAGCAAATTAACCATGCAACAATCATATTCCTTCAATTATAGAATACTGGTGGCTTAAAAATTTAAGTATTTCTTATAAAATTAGTATTATAATTTATAATTATATAGTTTGTATTACTGCTGTAATGCAAAAATTTTTATGGAAATGCAATATTTTAGAATAAAAATGCTCACAAATCTGCCATTTTCTTGTTACATAAATCGTAAGCTTTGACTACTTAACATTTTTAAATTATAATAAATCAGAAAATTGCAGATACATTAATAATTATTTGAAAAATAAAGTTTACATTGTGATAAGTATTATTTCATCACTTATCATATCCATGATTTAAGTATAGTGTTTATCACAGTCATTTTTAAAGAAATATGTGAACAAAGCAAAGGTATATAAAACTACGAAAGAAAATTCTTAATGGAAAGTTTCTTGGATGGATTTGCAACATTAACATAATTCTTTATAATTTATTAAATTAACATTCTTTATAATAAACGTCAGAAAAACTGCTTAAAAGTACAGTTAGTAGCTGACTACTTTATAAAGATGTAAATAATTAGTCACTAACTTTATTTTAAGAACGGTTATTTGTTGATATTTTGAAAATTTGAATGTCTTATATTCATTTAGAAGCAAAAAAAGAAAGAAAAGAACTCTCTTAAGTTCTTGCTCTGTAAACAAACCTTGTAACCATGACAAGATTTGAAGAAATTATATATTATTATTTTTTTTAATCAACAAGGTAAAAGAATAAGCATGCGTGATCAATCAAGCCTGCGAAACAAAACAGTAATGGTAAAACGAAATGAACTCTGATTTGCCTTGGCGAGCGGCGGGAAAAAAAAGAACCCCAGAACACTATCTTTCGATATATCTGCCCTCTGCATTCCGTCCAGCTGCTCTTACAGCACGTTACAGTATCTGAATTCACAGTTTGCTAGTTGACACCGTTCGTAGCACAACTGCCTTGGATTTTGGAGTGTTACTTATGATAAGGATATCTTTGCCATCCACCGTTTCTAGAAGGAAGCTCAGAGGTGAAACAAAAAATAATGAATGCTTTCTTTTTTATATCGCTCATTAAAAGTTATTGTGCAATGAGATATTACGCACTCGTTCATTAAGATTAATGATGATTAAAGAAAATTATTCATGAATATTTTAAAATTTAACTTATAAGGAAATATAATTTATGAAATTATATTTACGTAACATTTGTTTATATTTTCCTTTAATTGCTATGATGTTATTTAATAACTTCACTATTTCATTTCAACATGTCAGAATATTTTTGTTTTCATTTAAAAGAGAAGATAATCCATTAAAGATATATCTGCACATAAATGCATTTGTATAAGAATATAAATATATTAATATCGATTACATAATGTGAAAATATATATATATATAAATGCATGTATAGACGTATGTGTGTATGATTAAGAAACACCATATTGTATGAAAATCATAGTATAATTTTTTTTTTCTGTGAAATTATCCATTTAAAATGTTTATTTAACAATATATTTATGGAAAATTTAACTCCGTTCACTTATATATATATATATATATATATATATATGTATGTATTTTTCTTTTTTTTTTTAATCTGTTCCTCATAAACTAAAAATCATATTTTAAAATTTTTATCACAACTAAAAGACATTGTTATTGTTTATTTTATTTGTTAATGGCAAAAATGTGATTTCTTTATTATTGAATTAAGTATCTATATCTGAATTTTGAATTCTCTGCATACTAAAGTTATAGATAACTAGTATATTTTATTTCATGGTTAAATATAGGTAAATTATATAATAATTAATTAACCATTAAAAATAATATTTAATTATTTTTTGTTTCCCTTTATATAAATATATCTATGTAAATTATAGATCTTATATTTTTATATTATTTCCATGTTATATTTTATATACCATAGATACATTAACCAAATAGCAAATTTAATTTTGTGATTTCCACATTTTATTATTTCCTCATACAGTTTTGACAATATTTACATAGATAAAAATAATTTAATGGAATATAAATCATGTTCGTCTATTAATGCAATTTGATTAATAATTCATATTTAAAACAATTTAATATTTTAATATAACATAAGCCGCCCAACTTGTCTAGTGGTTAGCATACCTGACTACAGATGGGTGGGACCTGGATTCGAATCCTGGCTCGGGCATGGATGTACTTTCTCTCTTTCTTGTCTTTGTCCTTGCTTTGTGTGTAACTGGTTGCCTACCCTATAAACGGGTACCTATGGTATGTGTGTACTGAGGAAGTCGGACTCCACACCAAATATGGTTCAGTTGGAAAAGTGGAGCAGCGCACTCCATATTGCCAGCCTGGCTGGCACACAACAACAATATAACATAAAATTTAAAACATGAAAATTGAGGTTGTCAATAATATTTTTCACATTGCTGTGCCAGGAATAAATTGTTTTCTCTTTATTGTAAATCAAATTCAAATAAAATGTACTAATAATTTTTAAATTCATTTGTTAAATAATAGCAATTAATATTTTAAATTCAAATTTTACTGATATTACAGTTAATAATTTATAATTATCCATGCATAAGAAAAATAAATATTTATGTTTTGTATTGTTTCAAACAAAAATAGAAATTTCGGTAGATTTAAAATAATTTCATTAAGTAAATATATGTGTGAAAATATGTCTCATAATTAAATCTCATTATCTTATATTTATGATAATTCTAATATGCGGAATGTGTTTAACAAGTTACTAATTTTAAGTTAAAATTCTAATGTATCTATTCCAGTGATTGTTTTTCATGAGATAGAAATTTTCATTTGAAATTAAAATGTTTGTATTCTATTTCTGATTTTTTTCATCTATCATATGCAAACATAATGTCAGAATTCATCTATTACTTAAAGGAATTTTTATCTAAAATATAATATAAATAACGAAATTTGTATATAACAAGTTATTAATTGTAATTTAAAGTTCTAATGTATTTGTTCCAGTGATCGTTTACCTGAGATAAAAATTTACAACCAAAATATTGTGCGATTACATTCTGTTTCTGATATTTTTTTTTTATCTATTATATGCAAAGTATCTCAGAAAGCACATTCTTCTTAAAGGGATTATCATTTAAAATGTGATCTAAAAATAACAAAAATTTAATAAATGTAATAAACATAAATTTTCTTTGAGGTTTCATACATTTTAATATTTTAATTTTCTGCATTTGTTTTCATATATGTTATTCAAATTTCAAACTTTTACTGCTCTTACAATTTCATGTCTAAAACTACTAATTCAGATAGTTTTTAATCTCCGAATTTGATTATTCTGGTAAACCTAAAAAATTTGGACACAATATTTGTTTTGTAATTTTAATTTTTTGTCTTCATTATTCTATTTTTTGATTCTATATATTCTAAACTATTTTTAGTAAATAGTTCATTATAGAATAGAGAAATCCAAATTTTTGTTCAATAAGAATCTAAGAAATAGTCTTTGAACGCGATAAATGCTGTATTATTAATTATTTATTGTATATATATTTAATTCCATAAAATAAATATGTTTGTTCCTTTATTACAATTTTTTTCACAGATTACTGAATTCAATATTATATCATGAATAATTCCAGTTATATACAGATATTATTTTAAAAAATCTCTTTAAAAAAAAAAAAAACCCACATATATAGTTCTATTTTATCACTTCTTTAGCCTATAAAGAAGTGATATACCTTTTCTTACCTTATAAAAATTTTTTTTTTTTATATCTGGTATATCCTCATTCGAATCTTTCGAGAAATATTATATACATCAATTAATATTGCACTTCTGTTCATATTTAAAACAGTGTATATATTTATTTTGTTATTTATTTAAAACAGTGTATATGTATATACTTGAGCAGTATTTTCTTTGTACTTCACACCAGGAAGGATAGTAGCCCACCATGTATACTTAGTGGGGTAGATTAGAGTGCGCAAATTTGAAAGCTTGATGAAAAATTTAATATTTTGATTTATAAAATTTCCTGAGGGCCATTAGATGCCAAATTGAATTCTAGAACCTGTAATAAATGGTTGTGCTGATAGACTTTAGTTTATTACCTTATACCGTCCTCTGTTAGTATAGTGCGCAATTTAAGAAAGGAAATAGTTTTTCTCTACGAAACTGTCATTTAAAACTGTATTGCATTATATAACTATAATCTATTCCCATAGGCAATATCAACATTCTATTGTAAACGTAACATAAAAGAATCTATTATCATAAAAAAATGTCACAACAAAAGATATTCTTAAGTTTTTTGAATTTCCTTTAAATATTTCCACGAATTTCATACAATTCTCATTATATTTACACGCAATTATATTCTGTTTTTAAGTAAAAAGAACATAATACTATATAGTGATTTATTTATTAAATGTTTGAGTAGAATACGAAAAATCTGTATTTTAGAATTTGTACGTTTTAACACATAATATAATCATTTCTTTACCATCAAAATCATAAAAGAATTTTAAAGCTGACACACACACGATAAATTCGATATTTCTTCTTTAAGGGAGGAGTATCTTATGAAAGGAAAGACATAAACATAATGTCATATGGTTTCTGAAAATACCATGGAGTTCCAGAGGTTTTTTCATTTTTCAAGACCTTTAGTTGTCATTGAAGTAGTGATTAACGAACGCATCACCAATATGCAATATGATATGCCTCTTAATCTTATCCAGTTGCATTTCTCACGTATACCCATCTTTTGTTGATAATCATTTTAAACCGTGACTCATCTAGAGCAGAGTTATTGTTTCAAGTGTTAACAAATCAGCAGCATTCGTATAAAAATCAACGCTTTAAAAAATATCATCTTCTATTTGTATTGCTAATAATTGATATTTGTATGAACACTAGTCTCCAATTTTTGTTCTAAACTATGATTCAACTAGAAAATATTTAAAAGAATAGATTATGATAGATATAATATAGAATGGTGAGACAAATAAATAAAATAATAAAAACATGTTCACTTGATGGTTTTTTGACAGTTTAAAAAAAAAAAAACTTTTGGATGTCTTGTTACTATATTAGTAAAATCTTTTGGTACATAGGTTTAATGATTATTTTTTCAATTTATTTGTTTACTTTTATTGCGTAGAATGCAACATTTTTTTGTGGAATCTTAATAATATATTCGTTATTTTCATTTAATCCCTATTTTATATTAATTTTTTTAAAAAAATAGAATCGCGAGTTTTTATAAAATACTTAAAATTTGCTTTAATTTCACTTTAAATTAATTACAAACGTTGTAACTTAAGCTACGAAATAAAACAAAAATTTTTATCTTAAATTCGACAGAAAACAATATCCCGATATAATTTCATCCCATTTTGCTCAGCATTCTCAATTCAACTCCAGACTGTAATTCGGTGAATTAACAGAATAGATTTTATTTTTACAGATTTAATTCTTTGGATTGCTTTCTGTAAGGGTAAATGTATTTTCAACTTGTTCTGAATTTCAAAAGAATATTTTTATACCAGCTTACAGTTATTTCGACATTACAAAATGGATAACTTAATAGTTGTAATACAATTTAACATCCGTCACAGAAGAACTGCCGGGAAAACCTATTATAAATATTCATATTTTCTAACTGTTACTCTTATACTGCCAAAGATCAAGGACCAAGAAAACTTCCAAGCACCAACCTCAATAGATCTGTATACAAAAATCAAAAACGCATCATCTATTTCCTATTGTGAAACACTTACTGGGATCGAGATTAGGGTTTTCCTCTCCAAAAACCACTGTCTTGCTACAAGACCATAGTAAAACTGAGCTGTTTATATTGTATTTCTGCTTAATCCATGCACATCTGTAGAAATAGGGACTTAATAATTTTTCGTTTTTCTTTTGCTGTATGTGAATACAGTCCTACATGAAGATTATATGAGACAGATGTATGAAGAGCCTCTGTGATGTGGTTAATTAGGATGTCGTTCTTACTATGATAGTTAATTCAAATAATGGTAGTTAATTCGAATTCCAGCTTAACCGAATATCCATTGTATTCACTAAAGGTGACAGAGGAATCTCCTCCAGATGAAATGATACCTCTGAGGGTGACAGGTCAAGTATTTGGGGTCTTCTGCTCGATCCCTGCTTCTAAATTTTAAAGTCCCCCACCTGGCTGTTGCCACTAATTGGTAGAGCCCAAATTAGGAATAGGTACAAGGAAAAACAATGATGCAGTAACACAACAGAGGCTTAAATGCCTTACAACAACGATTATGTGTGATATGGAATTAATATATAAATTTTGCCACTATAAATTAAGATAATTGATAATAGATTAATTTAAAGTAAATTTAGTTTTTACAATATACCATTTTGCATGGAAAAAAGTAATTATGATATTTTTCAAATATTCCTATTAGCCATTGTTATTTTTTATCTCTGAAACTATTAAAAATAAGAAAAAGTAGTTGTCTCATAGAGATTTGTATTGAAACTGAAACTTTAAATATAAAACCATTTTTAGCGACATACTACATGGGATGTATCATTCCTGATGTGGTATTTCGAAAAGTAACTGCATAATTAACCACCACCCTAAAAAGGGCAGAGAATTTCCACTTGTATCGATGATGTCATCTCACGCCATTGTTTTCAACCAAACACTGATATGTGTTCCGTAACCTTCTTAAAATGTCTGCAGCAGCGGTCGTGAAACTTTTTGATCTTAAAGACCAGTAAATTCATAATTTAAATCTCGTGAACCACTAATAGAATTTTTTAAGTGTTAAATATATTTATTAAAAAAATTGCGATCGAAAAACACATAAAATGTATCTATTTAATAAAGTGAAAATATTAATTGTAATTAAATTATGAAAGCTTTATTAATAAACCATAATAAAATAAGCAAAAACTATAAAAGTAAAACAATGGTAAGTATGTCAAAATTTTAGCACATTATACATCCTAGTTGGATGAATGTTCCTGCGTACTTGAAATAAGATTATCAATATTTGGATCCAATGTTGTTACTGCAAGACGGAGAATTGCATTTATTTAAAGCTGAAATCGGTACTGTGTTTTGATGG
The DNA here is from genome assembly GCA_026290005.1 of Latrodectus geometricus. Lineage (NCBI taxonomy): Eukaryota > Metazoa > Arthropoda > Arachnida > Araneae > Theridiidae > Latrodectus > Latrodectus geometricus. Next base: position 248,935 of record JAPDSC010070503.1, read on the forward strand.
TAGTGACAAATGAAAAGGCCTTTTCACAATAAGTTGTGGCGAAATAAATCAGAATTTTAATCGCTTGCTTAGTAAGAAAAAGGTAGTCACTTTTTATGGAAATCCAGAACTGAGATCTTGATAAGGGTGAATAAAATTTAAATTTGAGCGTTTCATCGGGTGATAGATCGATGCGAGTTTGTTTTTGATGCTTATGTTATTACCCTTAATTTTCGCTGCAAATGGATCTATTATCTATATATTACCATGTCTGGGATCTTCATTCTTTGGGTAATAACTAGCAAACATATTTGTGCCAAATGTGATAGCATGTGTTTTTTTTTTATTAGGGTTATTATTTGTTGGTTAACATCATTTTCCTTTATGTATTCATCAGAATTGGAACACATTTGTAAATCTTCCAGCCACAGTCATAATTCCGTAAGCCCACATTTAAATGCTTCAACTGATATACATATGCGATAGAGGAGAGTGAAACATTAGAGCAGAGCGAAACGAGCCGAGACAAAACATGAAGCTAAAACAATGCAGCTACAGCAGTACGACTTATTTACCATAGCGTTGTTTTATAAAATGCCATTATTCTATGACGAAGCGTTTTTATAACTTTTCACGTATTGTTATGAATTGAATTATATTTCAATGCATCTTAAAATGTAACTTGATGAGTAAGAATATTTTACATGTTTCTGGGGACCTGAGGAATTTTCTGACGCACCTTTAATAGCTCGCAGACCACCACTTCTGTGACCGTTGCTCTAAAAGATTGATGATGTATACATTATTATACTGCTTTTCCAAATATTTGGTTTGCATTATCAAGACTGCTTTAGCCAATAGCTATACAGTGTATACCATTGTCTACACATGATAATTAGATTACATTCAAGATTCTTTTTTTCGGTATTATCTAATATCTGTTAATGTAAATAATGCCATTTTTACATTAAGTTACACATTGTAGGGCTCAACGTGGCATAGTAATGGAACATCACTCTTTAAAGTGATGTCTCTCAACTCAAATACTGTTGAACAAAGGGAAATGGATATTACGTTTCTGACTTCTGCATACACGTCTCTCAGTGTGGATACTTGGGTGTTTTACAGGTTTCTTCCCTTGCGACACGTAATTGGGTCCACTTTCTATAAAATTTTTCCTGGAAGGCAATTACGTAATGGACATTAAAACACTTTTTAACAGACTAAATTAGTTAGGCAGTTCATAACGTGGTGTCAAAGTTACCTATTGCAAAGCAAGGGAAAATATATTGTTAATAATAATTAAGATAGTAGTAGTAATGGTCAGCGGGCCTGACTGTGGATGGGGAGAACCTAGTTTTAAACTTCGGTTCGGGCAGGGATTCTCCCCATCTTTGTCTCTCCTTGTCTTTGTCCTTTCTTTGTATGAATGGGTTATGAATGGTTGCTTACCCTGGGTACCTAATGGTATGCAAGTACTAAGGAAGTCGGCATCCACATCAAATTACGGTTGAGTTTGAAATGTGCAGTAGCATATCCTATATTGCCACCCTATCTAGCACAAGACAACAACAACATGGACCGCTTAGAATATAATGGAATTCTTAGACAGTTCAGTTTTGATCCATAAACAAAAATGGCATTTAAAATGGTTTTTCCTTACTGTTTGAGATAATAGGCAACAAATGGTTAGTATGTGTAGTTTTTCAGTCAAATTAAATCGGATCGAATCAACCATTTTCTATTAAAAGAAACGACGCCATCAAGAATAAAATAAAAATTTTCCAAAACTATTTGTTACTAATTTTACTTCTATATGGATTTAGTTCTAGTTTTAAAAAACTATATGATAAGTATTTAAAATAAACACAAAGAATAGAGTAAAAATTTGTATTTGTATATTAAAGTTAATTTATCAGATAACAAAATGTTTCATAGTCTATTCTATGAGGTATTAAAAAAAATTCTATTAAATTTTAAAGTATTTTTAAGAATGAGAAAATTTTGTTTTTATGGAAGAAACTTTATTTACACATCGATATTTTATTTTTGTCATAGTTTCTCATTGGTTGAAACAAGCATAGTATTTGCAAACTTAAATAATTCATACGTAGTACTAACTCTTTCTCTCTATGGGAAATTTGCTACAAAATTTACTTGTTAACGTCACATGTATAATTATTTTGCTAACGTCACGTTTGACTTACGTCTGTGCTTAAAGACAGTCTTATTTTGTAAACAGGTAGTCTTTTTCTTTAAAAAAGAAATCCCTTTTCTCCTTATATGATTAAAAATTAATCAGTTTTGTTTAAGATAAACTGTCTTGCAATCTCAAGCATCAATTTCACGCATCTACTTCAAGAAGATGTCTAAGTCCAAACTGGTGCAATCTTAAATTCTAAGAACTGATCTGAATAGAGATTCAATTTCTTATCGTTGCTCAATTTCGAGATTAGTTGACAAAAAAATGCCAAAATTGCATGTCTAGATTTTTTATAGAAAGGCAATAAGTAATTCAGTATTTGCTATTTTACTCGTTAAATTGTCTTTTTCAATAATTCTCAATTATTTTATTACGTCCTTTAACAGCATGGAATTAAATGTTTCGCTTTAGCATTTATCGGATTTGAGTTTCATTCTTCCCAGAGAAAATCATAATAATTGATCATCACTGCTTATCTTTCTATTTTGCTCATAATCAATCATCACCATATGACGGCAACCATGCCTTGTTGCAATATGTTTCTTTTTAAAATTTTCTTTATTGAAATAAAGCAATGATAAGGTTAAATGTAACAATGATTTCGAATAACAAAATTAAACTGGAAAAGTTCAAGTGGGTTATTCCCTTTGAAATGGGGAAATACACAACCATTTTTTCACATGCAACTTTGTGTTTATAAATCTATTAACATCAGTATACTTGTCTAAACTTAGCTCAGATTTGGGCTCAACAATTAGATGGAAACTGATGTCGCGAATCTTCGTAATTTAGAAGCCATAGAAAAGATCCCTAACACTTGATCTGCCATCTCCAGCAATATCATTTCACTTGGAGGACATTGCGACCACAACCAATTTAATGTGCCCCCATGGCGTATGTAAACATTTCGAATCCTCGATTTAGCTCGAATTCGAACTCATTATCTTTCGATAACAAGAATGATGACCTAACGAAACAGATCATTGTGGCCTTTTTTAAAACTGCGTTATATTTGCCTAGTTACACAGGATAATTTGCTGTGTATCAAGTATGTCAAATTGAAACCTCAATATGAGCCGAAAAATATAAGTGAGGTGTTATATATGAGTCACTAAAAATCAAAATTAATTATGCTGTTACATAGAAAAACTGCTTTATTTGATAACATTTTTGGAAAAGATAATCGTTTATCCTTCATCATATTGAGTGCAAATTTTTAGTACAATGAATATGTAAGTTAAAGAATGTTAAGGAATTCTCTTTCCTAAATAAGCCGAAATTAGATTTCAATTAAATTTTTGGGATTATCCCTTGTTTTTGAGATCAAAATTCAAAGAAAAAAATATTTTCTGAAGCTTCGATAAATTATTCATGTTTGTAATTTTGATTGAAACCTATGATTAGGCATTTCTTACTATGATAGTATTTCTCGTAACTTCTCGTTTCAAAAATATTTCTAAACGACAAAAAATGTGCCAATTTCACTATTCTTCTAAGTAAAATAGTCCAATATTTATTTTTTAATTTTGTTATTCTTGGTAGATATTTTCTTTCGTTCTTGAACACGGTTAATAATAATTATCGGATTCTTAACGGTATTAATAATAAACAGAGTCTTTGTAAAAACTGAAGTTCCTTTGATAATTCTCACGTAAATTGAAAGCCATGGTTTCGATCTTTAATCATTCACATCCCTCATGCTTACAGAATTGGGGCAACTTGTAATAGTAAACTAATTTTTATTGATTATGAAACCTATTTTATAAAAGCAATATGGCAACACCTTTAAACTTGAAACGAGAGACGAGAGAATTGAAATGGTTTTGAAATCTTGGAAGCGTTTGTTGATTTCACTTCTCAAATCTGAAATAATTTCCATGAACCGGAACAACAACACTATTGAAAATGTTCGCGCGAACTACTAGTAACTCGATATCGATGGTTAGTTATAACAGTTTAAATTTTAAAGGTTAAACTGCGGTTTAGGTCTCCTTCTTCGCCAATTCACGAGTTTGAGGCGTTTTTTCGCGCATGCTCATTAATTACTCATTTGCTTTAGCCTTTTCATTGGTTGCTAATTAAGTTTCACTTTGAAATAGCGGTAGAATTTTCTCAACGGCATCAGCGTTTTTGAAAACGCGCCAAGCAGGGGACCTGAAGCACATTTTCACCATTTTAAATTATTTTATCAAAAAAATTTACTTTATCATTCCTATGAAATCTTTCATTTCTCATCAATATAGTTTTGAAGAAAACATGGTTTACACAAGAGAGAAAATATTCCGCAATTCGTTTGCATCTTCAGGAAACACTTTCCATTTATGTTATATGTGCATCAGCTGTTTTTACGTGCATTATTCTTAAAAGAAAATATGAATATAAGCAAACAAGATACTTATTATGCTAGATGCGATAATTTTCTTAATATTGCGCAATAGTCATTGAGGCTATAAAATTGAATAAAAAGAGCTTTAGAGCTAATACTATTTTTATTCACCTACTTACATCAGTCACCATGTCCAGATGTAAGTAGGTGAATATAACCTATTAATGCAAAAATAAAATAGAATTAGATTTAATATTTTTTGTTGGATCCTAGCATAGCCCACACCCTTGGCGCAAATAATTTTGGTTGGTGATAAATTTCGTCAGTCTTGGTAATCCTATTTTGATACATTAGATATGATAAACCTAACTATTTCTGGACTTGTTCTTAGACTATAACAGAATTCTTATTTCGCCATTTTGTTCTGCCTTGGCGATTTTTTTCAGTGTCTCACCAAGAGTGTGGGCTCTCTTAGGATTTTAACATTTTTTATTCATCTACTTACATCTGTCACTATGTCCATTTACCTATGCATACAAAAATAAAATAAGTGAATAAATATAGCACTAGATCTACTGCTATTTTTATTCACCTACTTACATCTGTCACTATGTCCATTTACCTATTCATGGAAAAATAAGCTTACTTTGTCAGTTCAAAATATGAGTTTTAGAAATTTAACTGAGCGTATTAATATATTTTGAATAGGTTGATAAAAATTCTACAGAACATTTATTTTCATGTTAACAAGTGAATTTGTTAATGCGTCTGAAAAATTTCTCTAGAATTTTCAAAAATTAAGTTTATGATAAAACTGTTTTAAGAGTCACAGTGACGGTCTTATTATACTTTAAAATAATGTCAAGGTCGTTTATATCTTATCTAGTTACATTATTCATCACAACAGTTATAAAATTTAACCAGAAAGATTATTGTAAAAAATATCATTCTCAGTTGCTTCTTTTAAAATCTGTTATCAAAAGTTTAGATATAATAGTAGCAACTTGAAAAACATGAATACACGAGTTCATTAAATCGATTTTCTGACTATTCTGGATTTTTTAAATATCAAGGAGGAGTAGATTTCACCAATCATCAAGAATCTTCGTTATCTTTAAGTAGAATTTTCAAGGATTTTCTGTTTAAGGTGAACTCTAATCTTTTTTTTTAAGTAGGATCACGTAACATACACACACATAATAATGACATTTGTTATGCGGATGGCTTCTCGAATCAACAGAAGAAAACACTGAATATTTCCTTAATTTTGATTATTTATTTTATATTCCATAAAACGTTCATTAGGGATGAAGATATAATTATAGTTAATATAAATTATTACTACTGCTATGAATACTGTGACTGCAGCGGCAAATATATTTTGTCATTAAATCAGATCATCCAAAAACAGTTTTATTCACATTAAAAATAATGAAAAATATTTAAAATTTTAACTCACGCAAAGAAATACAAGATAACAATTGTTCTTTGGGCTAAAATTTATTTCCAGACTATTGATAAGTTGATAATCGATTTAAATTTAATTCTGATTGATGAGCTGATAATTGATTTGTTGTCAAACAAATTTTATTCGGAAAAAACCAAACGGTGAAAATGTGCTTTAGGTCCCCTGCTTGGCGCGTTTTCTAAAATGCCGATGCCATGGCGAAAATTCTACCCTAATTTCAAAGTGAAACTTAATTAGCGACCAATGAAAAAGCTAAAACAAATAAGTAATTAATGAACATGTTCGAAAAAGCGCTTCAAATTCGCGAGTTGGCGAAGAAGGGGACCTAAACTGCAATTTAACCAACCAAACATTGGATATTTATTTCTGTTTCCATTGATTAAATATTATTTTACTTCTAATCAAGTTATTATCTAAGGACTAAATGCTTAATTGGAATTTCTTTTACCTTCAAAAAATCTTTAAATTCTTGGTTTTATGAAACTTTTTTTAGATACAGCCTTAAGATTACCGATTGAAGAGCTAATATAATTTGCTTAAATTGACTCCCCATATGTCAGGAATTAACTATAAATTTCAATTGTGGAGCTTCTTCTTGAGATATAAAAACTATTATTTCTTAAAGAAGTACAAATCTGTACATGTACAACTTCTGGTTAAAGTTTATATATTTCCAGTTAAAGTTCCTATTTGTTAAATGCATTTGTTATTTAGGGGAAAATATCCCCATATACAAATAAAAACTTATTTGTACTTATGAATTAAACATTATTTGGTCTCAGATTTACTGTACGGTCGCTCTTGGCGTGATTTTTCAAAGTTGGCGATAAATAACATTTTCTGGTAACCTAACCAATTCTTACTAATCACAGATGAGGGATTCCGATCAACGAAAAAAGGGGGATTCTGATAAAATGAGAACCGACCAATGAAAAATGGAATATTCTGTTTATTTTCATACCTCGCTTGTCCAGATTAGCAAAGATGGCGAGATTTTTCTCGAATTTTTGAAACAGTTACCAAGAACGACCGTACAGTAAATTTTTACCCATTATTTGTATTTCATTTTATATTCATTAAACAACCATTAGGGATGAAAATTGTAACTATGAATGAAACATGATTTTCATTTAAAAACTTAGATTGACGCTTTTATTGGAAAATCGTTAATCCTTTGGATTGTGAAAAATTAACATCACTATTGATGGTGAAATCTGATTTTTTCAGAGCAGTTCGTGTCAAATTTTTGCTTGCCTTGTCTAAACCCCGTTTCACAGACCATGCATCATTACTGTACAGTCAATAGTTTCCAATGCATTAACTGTCTTCGAGAAACCGTCACTATCTAAGCACCAAATAAACCAAAGTGCTGCTGTAACAAAAAACTAAGTTTGAAAACATAGTTTATATGTATAAAACACGATGTATGAAAAATATTTACCTTAACATTTACTGTAATATTCAGATCAGTTATGCAATCTATAATATTGTATAATCGTAGCAGAGTGTTTCTTGTTTCAATTATATTACAAATTCATCAGTTTTTGTTCAATCATTGGTTAAAATTTAGTGTATCAGTTTTTGTTTGATTGCAAATATTTTGTTAGATAATTAAGGAAACGTTTGTAAATAAAGTATCTACTGATAACATTTTACGATCTCCAGGTAACCTTTAATCACAACTACAATATGTGTATAAATAAATATATCTATTTGTTAATTGGATCATATATTTGAATTAATTTAAATCATGATTAATAAAGGATGAAATTTCATTTCTTAAAGAGTTTTTTTCTCTTCAAAGATACTGTTCTGGTGCTGTACGTTTCAATT